>BQMF02000834.1:0-76763 GCA_027922465.2 Turritopsis dohrnii
AGGATAAAATTTCGGTTTAGATAAATGGTTAGCATCTTAATAGGAGGGGCAGTAAGTGCAGCACTATTCACGTTTGGCAACTACGCAGAGAGGGCTCTCTCTGGTGATGAGGAAGCAGCAGCAGATCGAGAAGAACGTGCTATGGCAGCCGAAAAAACGAGACAAGCACAAATGGAATGGGATCGAGAGCGCGCGACACGCCTTGACTTTATCAACAACAGACTTCGACAAGAAAATAACGCCTCTGCGTACATCTCTGATCTTGATCGAGGTATGCACGAGTACTACGAGGCAACACAACAGCGTCTCTCACCTTTACCCCCTAGGCCTGAATTAACGGATTTTTATAACCCTTCTGAAGCTCAAAAGACTGGTGAATTGGTAGCGATCGCTGGAACTCTAGGTATTGTTGGATTTCTGCTCTACCGTATGTAATAAATGACTGAAACGTTGCGTGACATCTACTACAAACCAGAGAATCTGTGGAAAGGGAAGAAAGCCATTAAAGAGCTTCAGAAGGCTGCTGGAGTTACTAGGAAACAAGTGTTGAAGTGGCTAACTCATCAAGCTTTATATCAGATACATCTACCAAGGCCTAAGCACATCGACTATCCTCACTTTTACGTGACCAAGGTGAACAAGATCCACCAGGCCGATCTTTTGTATCTTCCTCATGACAAAGTCTATCAGAATACGTACAAGTACGCTTTGAATGTGATCGATATTGCTTCAGGGTATAAAGCGAGTAGACCTCTGAGAACGAAGAAGGCGAGCGACGTTGCAGAGATGTTTGCTGACATTTACAAAAAGGGTCCACTAAAGTGGCCTGAGAAGCTCTATGTAGATAACGGATCAGAGTTCAAGTCGGAAACAGCCAAGGTCTTCCAGAAGCACGATGTCGAGGTGGTGAGAACTACAACAAAGCATAACCACAGAAAGCAGGCCTTTGTGGAAAACTTCAACAAACTCCTCGCGGAGAAACTTTCCCTATACAAGATGCGCAGGAGTTGGAAGATCCAGAGAAAAACAGTACCACTTGGGTAAAACACTACCAGAAAAGTGTGAGTCAACTGAACAACAATGTTCTTGCCAGAACCGGGATGAAACCCTCAAAGGCGATTAAACTGGAGGAAGTTCCGTTAAAAGTTGGGTTTTACCCGAAGGAAGAAACTTTACCTGAAGCGGGATTATACCGCTATTTGCTAGCGCCGGGTGAGGAACATGACGGCATAAAACGACGCGCAACAGACAACAACTGGAGTCGGGAAACGTATCGGGTCGATAAGATATTGCAATACCAAGGTCAGCGTGTTTTGTACTACCTAGAAGATGGGCCGGAGAGATCTTTTGTACGTGAAGAACTTATGCTTATTCCTGAGGATACGGAAGTACCTCCAGAATACGTAAAAAAGTGGTAGTCTCATAAATATTTCAAAGTTGGAGTTTTTGTTGCATATAATAAAGATGTTGCGTTTTGGACAAATCGAAGTTTCACGGAATGACTTTAACTCTAGTGCAGAACTTACCGACATTTACACTATCGACATGTCAAAGATCACTATAGCAGAACCTATCGTAGCAAACAAGAACGACCTGAGGTACTACATCGGGTATGAGAAGGAAGCGAGTAAAATTGTTCCTCTCTTGATCAAGACCCCAAAGAATTGCCACTCTTCAGGGGTATCGAGGTATAACGAGACATCTGCCTGGAAGATGGGATTCAACGTGTTGGATGATAAAGCTTGGTGTGATGCCTACAACGCGATTGCTGATCGTGTGCAAGAGCTTCTCTTCAAGACCTTGACAGGTACTGTGATAAGTACTGCAGGCTGGATCAACCCAAAGCTCATCTCCTGGAATGGTAACATCAAAACAAAGTTTATAAACGATTCACCGCCGTTCAACAAATCCTGCAAGGCCACTGGTGTGTTGAAGATCGGAAGCGTGTACACACAGACCCATCACAACCACTACCTCCAAGTCCATCTGAAAGAGTGCAAGTACCATGAAACAGATATGCGTGAGAGCCTTCTCAGTGATGACGATGAGTAGAGACTTCAAAGTTAATGTTGTAACTTTGAAGAAAATGGCAACAGTGAAACAACTAAGGCTGAAAGCGAAAGAAGAAGGTCTTCGAGGCTATTCTACGATGAACCGAAATGAACTTACGAGGGTCTTGAGTGGTGAAATAAGGTACAAGCGGAACCAGTGCTCTATAGGAGTGCAGACAGAGTTCCCCGAGTGTCACGAATGTGCACTGAATAGACTTTTTTGTAATCTCTCGAAAAAAGCGTTTGTCAAAAGACAAATTTATACATCGCCAGCAGGTGAGGAGACTGATGTTGAAACCGGAGAGATCGTAGGCTATGAGGTTGACTGTACCAGGCATTACTTCAAGTAAATGTCTCCCACTTGACGTCCATACGTGTGCAAGTTGGAAGTTGTTCATCAGGGAAATTTGTCATCATCTGGTTGATTTCATAAAATTTTTGGATATCTTTTTCTCGAACAGCCTCATAAAGTTCCAATTGATACATAGTGAAGCCTTTCCTATTGGAACGATGGTAGTTTTGGTACATTCGCCCTAGTGTTATTAGTACACCAATGCAAGAAACTATAGTTCCTAACACTGCAACCAACCACACTATAATGAAGCAGTAGCCATATATGACATGTGAAGATATCTCACATGATAAAGTTAGTGTATTGGTGTATATAACCGTGAGACTACCCTTATTTGCCTCAATCGTGCACATACCCATAGTAGGAAAGAGTACATTATTACCTTTCTTCGTTATATCTGGCACTCCTATGAGTTGTCTGCATGCCTGGAGAATCGACAGGTTCATGATGATGTACAAAATTTCCACTATAAATTGGCAAAAAATGTACACATTCTTCGTACAAGTCACAGTATCACAAAAGTACACATTATAAATCGCTGCTGCAGAGGAAGATTCTACACAGCTCTTAAATTTTTCCAATCGCTCAAAGTTCCACTTGAACAGCATATATGGCAACTGTAATGCCATTGAACATGCTAGAATGAAGAATGGAATCCATTGGTAAGATGTGATAATAGTCTTTTTCATGGGCACACATGATCCTCGCGACTTACATAGCACATGACTGCCATCTCGCTGCTGGAGAATTCCAGTCATATCGAGAGTATCAGGAATTCCGTACTCGTGAGATAGTTCATATTTTGTGAGCTCCTCATATATATATAGACCCTTCATCCAGCAAGCATTTTGTATGAATTTGTTCCCTACATCCCAACCTAACATATTGCAATTCATGCCATCTTTGTACCAACACCATGCCGTTATGAGAGTTGTCAACATGATTATCTTTGAACCCAGCAGCCTGTTAAATCTGGATGTAACTGAATCATTTCTCTTCTTAGTAAAATCTATAGCGAGAACTTGCTTGAGCGGATCTATAATATTCATTTTATCTCTTTTCAAATCCAGAACCCCTTTCCTTAGAGCTCGCTCTCTGCAGCGCGTTTAATAGATTCGAAGAGATTGAAAAGGTCGAGTAAATAAATGGAAGACTTTTCAAATCCAATATTTGACTCTGCCAAGGATAGACTCCTTAAAATATTCAACGAAATGTCAAAGCCTAGAGCGACTGCTCCAGAACAAACATTGTATACTTGCCATTGCTGTGGGAGCAGGAACATTCTTTCAATACCAAAACAAGTCAGGTCATGTGACGAGGGAACGTCAGTGTTCAATGAATGTAACAACTGCCATAGCAAGTGGAGGGATGGATAATACAAATGTCGTTTTGTAGCTTTACCAAGCTATAAAACATAAGGAGGGGGTGCCTCATACATCACATAGCAGGTGCACTCGGGGTATCTGAACTGCTCACGAGCTTTTTTGCGATTTCTTCGCGACCTTCTTTCCTTCCACGTTCCAAAAGCTCTTGCTTCTGATGTTCGTAAAGCTGTTTGATCACCTTCCTTGATCGTTTTCGCAGCTCTTGCTTCTGATGTTCGTAAAGCTGTTTCTCCTCCATAATTCGAGTAAACTCAGGATGATCGATGGTACCGTCTTCGTAGACTTTTGATATTAGCACACGCAGACTGTCTAAAACGGTCTGCGCAGCGAATGCGATATCATGGTTTTTCTGACTTTTTACATCGAAAATAGAGGCACATTTTTGAATACCGCTCATTATTAGACCCACCACGAGAGCTGTCACACACAGCCCGATGCTCATCGAAGTATCCATTTCTGATACCAAGCATGCAATCTCACCACCAGAGAGTACAACATTCACCGCGATCAGAAAGTAACATGCATATTTCGCAACTGCTGAGTAGTGTGAAAATTTGCGCTCTAAAGATGTTCGACTTTCTAATTCCCGAGATAGGTATGCTTCCGTCTCCTTCACCGCTTGAATTCTATAGTTTTTTGCGTATCCATTCTCTGGGTCTGGTAAAACAGGATATAGCTTCTCCGTAGTCACGTCGTACATTGCCATCTGTTTATTTGAAGACGACGAGCATATTGATAGCTTGTAAATCAACTTTCCTGCCTTGATCGTCGGTGACGTAAAAATTCAACGTTCGCGTTGAGGACCTCAATTTGTTGGTGAACATAGGACGTTCATAGTGATACGACATGATGTCGCCATACTCGTATTCTGGCTTCTGAAGTCTAAAAATGTGTACGATTTTCGTAATTGCACCGTTTAACAGAATATAGCTGTTTTCGAATTCCTCACAGTACAGCCGTATAGACTTGAACGTACAGAAGTTTGGCACCGATCTATATTCACCTTGAGTATACTTCTTATCTAATCCTAAAAGTTCCCCTAAGTTTTCACTTATTGAGACGTAATACCCTTTTTGTACTGATAAGTGAAGCTTACCATCCTCTCTTGGATCGAGATTTGCGCATCCAAGTGATCTTGCATTTATTCTTGAACGAATACTCTTTGACGTATATAATCCAGGTGGAAAGTCTATATGCAGGGGGAACCTTGAATCGACGGGGTCTTTTTTTGATACTTGATCAATGGTAAATCTAGCGTGTTGAACTAGGTTGAGCCGCCCCACGTATAACACTGCTTCTTTTATCGCAATCTCCGTGCCTTCTTTTAACTCTGTTGGTAACTTGGTTTCTCCAAGATGGGTGACATTTACATACATTTATTATAAGAGAAATGAACTACGACAAGGTGCGGTATATACCAAAATTCGGGCAACCCAGTACACTCTTAGCTGCTAAGGAACTGTGGGAGCAAAGGATCGTTGTGGATCAACAAGGGAGCTTTTTCATCGCTAAGTTTCGCGATATTTTCTCATTTCCGTTTGTACCCATGGAAAATGATAGATGGCTCGATATCGACATGTACCCAGGACAGTTATCTTTTGCTACCTGGTTAGCTACGACTGGTTGCGGCATATCAACGCAACATCTACACCATAAAAACCCTATGATTGCGAGCATCTACCGCTTTCACGTCTATTTTCAGATACGTCTGATCTTGAAGCAACTTGAAATTCCTCTACCAAGTGAACTAAGCTTCAACCCGCGAGATAACAAATACAATTCAAGTGCGTTCAAGACGCTCTCTGCAGAGTTTGACATACCAGCTGACAAGTTCTTCTGGCGATACCCTGCTCGCATGCGGAGAATTGGCAAGAGTTGGGAATTCTACGTTCAAAATGATGTTAATTCCGGGTTAAGTAGAGCTGGTATACAACGCTTGTCGCAGAGTACGCGGATGTACGCACGAATGCTTTTAGAAAGTCAGGCGAGTGCACGTTCCGTTATAGCGGGTGACACTGGACGTGCCTTGGATGCTCAAAAGATCTTCATGACCGCAGTAGAGCAAGCGATCCGGAAAGACACCTCTTTAGCGGAAGAAGAGATTGGTAAGTTCCAGAAAGCCTTAAGTTACGCTAGATCGGAACCTGATTTTGGCGTTGCCCTCGGTACATACCTAATACCCAGCGATTTAAAGCTTGGGAATCTCGACAACATCTCTGATTTTTCGACAAAGCTTACCGTTGCGACTCACGTCGGTAAACTACCACCACCACCTAAACAACACTCTTTGGGAGGATTTCAGGGTCGCAGAATGGCTTCCTCCGATCCTCCAACATCTTCCGTTAAGCGAGCTCAAACGTCTTCCGTTAAGCAAGCTCAAACGTCTTCCGCTGCTAAGCAGCATGAAGAAGAAAAGCAAGCTCTCATGTGGGTAGGTGTCGGTTTAATTGCGGTTCTTTTGTATTTCAAACCATAGCCAGTTGCCTATCAAACCAACCCCCAAAACTACGACTAGCCATGCGTTGCTTGCTAAGCTATGACACCTTTCTTCAGAAAGTTTAAGAGCCAGCTTACAACACTTCCAATGATCCCCGGCAATGCAGCTCCAAGTTTGCTTGCAAGTTTTCCGAGAAGGCGTCCAAGTGCTTCGAGCTGCTTCTTCACCCATTGCTGCACACCAGCTCTTCCAGAAGCAGCAGGAGGACTTCCTGGAGGAGCACCACCACCACCTGTGAGAGAGGTTGCTATCGTTGATATTACCAGCGAAAACGCTGTTAAGATTGAAACGATTGTGATCCCTTGCTCTCGAAAGAGGATGCGAAGTTTCTCCCCTAGTGTTCTATCCTTGTCGAGCACTTTTAATATCGTCTCTTTGATGCGCGACCACTGGCTAGACAACTCCTTGCGGTTACCACTGAGCACCTCTAGTCGCGCTGCACGCTCCGCTTTCAAATTGGAGAGTAGTCGCTTAATCTTTTCTTGCACTTCAGGTTCATTGGTTTCACCTAGTTTACGTTCTTCTCTTGCTATTTGACTATCGAGTTCGCCTAATTTTGCTAAGTTGTTCTCCAGCTCCCCACGTATTCGTTTTAGTGCAGCATCTAAGCCTCTAAGTTCACGGAACTTAAATTCAATCCCTTGTGCGCGTAAGATCTCCTCCACCTCCTCCACCTCTAAACTTTTTTTGGTGCCTTGATTGACCATTTCACCCAACACCTCCACCACATCTGAGATTTTGTCGATGACTTGACTGTTATCCAAGCTATTCATTTCACGATCCGTCGGTACGGTGTTTTCTAGATTCTTTAAACTATTCATCCACTGAGTTGCTGAGCTATTACCATCCTCAGGTACCTCAAAACCTATATCACGAAGACCTACCTTCCCTAAAATACGCGCTATTTCACCTTCTGATCTGAGTCGCCCATCCCGAGTTGTTAATGCTTCAGGCTTTCCTTTAAAGTATAAATCGCGGTCTTTCACTATAAAGAGATCCGTATGTAAATTCACAGGTTTTTGACCTGTCCGTTCAGATAGTTTTTCATATAGACCTTGCACTTGATCCTGGAGCACTTTTGTCTTGAGCTGCTCAGTACTTAGACCAGTTGGACTGAATGGGGTCTCACTTATTGGTGGTGGCTGCTCGTCAACAGCATCTTCATCTCCCAAATAATCCATTTCGATATTATCCATTTCTCTTATAATAAACATGTATGGTATTGCAAACCCTCATAAGGAATATATGACTCGCTTTGCCTTCAACGCACCGCGTCAGCATGTCAAGATCTCGAATACACCAAGTACCATTGACCAGGCTCTATTTCTAGATGTGAGGCTGCCGAATCTTGGTGCTAATGATGTCATTCTACCAGAATCGCTCAAGCTCACGTTTGATATCAAACTCAACTCCACCGATACAGGACGCTACATCGTCAACAACTTGGGAAAGGCTTTGATCGAACAGTTGACTATCAGTTACGAAGGAAACATCATCCAAAACATTCAAAATGCGGATGTGATGGAAATTTACAAGGACAGATGGCTACCTGAGGAAATGCAAGTGGAACGTATCCAACAGGGAATAGATCCGGAGGGTGATGTGAACAAGCTCAGAGTCACACCGGGTGCAACGAGTACTTCAACGAGTAAGTCCGCCCTGGCAGCTGTCTATGGTTACCGTTTTGCCATTCCTCTATGGGAATTTTTTGAACTCGTCAAGCATCTCCCCTATGTACAGCTTCGCGATCGTTTAAGCTTCAAAATTAAATTCGCAGAGTATGGAAAGGTCATCAGAGATGCAGGATCAGGATCAGGTGCTTCGAAGAAAGATCCTGACGGCACCTACACTATCTCCAACATTGCTCTAGAATTCGACAAGGTAGAAGACTCTGACTTCAAACTAAAAGTCTACAATGAACTTGCCAATAGGCGACTACCCTACACCCGTGTTTTACGGCATAGAATAATCCCTTTGGACAAGAAAGATACCGCCTGGAATATACAGGTAAACGTGCCCAGCGAGAGTTTAAAGGCTCTTGTTCTATTCTTTCTTGATCCAGACAAACGAAAAGCATACGCTATGGATAACACCCATTACTACAACCCGAAAATCAGCAAGGTAGACATTACCATCGAAGGAGAGCCTAATCAACTCTATACACAGGGCTTACTTCCAGAAGAAATGTATGCCCCGGCACGGAAGTATTTCACTTCCAATGAACTGCTGCCGGCCATTAGTCCTTCTAAATTCTTTGATTCTAATTACTGTCTTTTTATCGACTTTCGAAGTGTTGCTGACAATACTCTACATGGTGCGGGGAGGCGCCTCAAAAACACTTCAGATGGTGTCACACTGCAGATCACCAAAAAAGCTGATGGTGCGGGAGCCATCCAATGTTACCTCTTTGTGCTACAAGATGGACAGGTTAACTTCATGAATGAGCGCTTCCACAGTGTCGGCTACTAAAATAAATGAACCTTATTAAAGATCCTTGTACCACCATTTTTTCAGGTCCGACAGGCTGTGGCAAGACGGAACTGGCTCTACGCTTACTACAGAACCACTTCAAGCACCACTTTGACTACATCGTCATTCTCTGTCCTTCCCTCCGATGGAATACAACCTATAAAGACTGTACGATTCTCTGGGAAGATGATGATGTTTTTCTGATCGAACCTACACCACAACAGGACTTACTATATTGGATTGAGATATTCACCAAGCAATTGGCAGGGCAGGAAACCTTATTCATCATCGATGATTCCATAGCTGATGAGAAACTCGATAAGAAGAGGACTCCACTTCTCAATCTAAGTACCACAGGACGTCATCAAAAACATAGTCTATGGCTTCTCACCCAAGTCTACACAGCTCTTCCAAAAACTATCAGACGGCAAGCAAAGATGCTATTCGTTTGGTATCCTAAAGAGAAGAGTGATGTTAAGCTTATCGATGATGAAACCAATGTCATCAAAAACGACTGGAGTGACATCTTGCAAGAATTGGATGCTTCAGAACACGCATATCTTTACATACGATGTAGGTTCCCAAGGAGTTACAAGGTTGTTCTTCAATAAGTATACAAACTTATTGAAAATAGCCAGTTAGAAATTTCTTATCTTCCTCATCATAGTACCAATCCCACACCCTATCCGGATGCATGGTAACTTCCACCAACTCGTAATAGAGATCTTTTCCGAATCGACGCTTGTGATGATAGCGAAAGAGCTCCTCGTGAATAGCGTCATAATTTCCGAATCGACGCTTGTGATGATAGCGAAAGAGCTCCTCGTGAATATCATCATAACCTAACCAACGTCGACAGAGTGCTACAATCATAAAGTGACTATTGAAAGCTGCTGCTAGCATTGCCCGGTTAAAATCTGTCGCACCCCACTCCTTACAGAGTTTAATGATCTCGATGTGAGCAAAGAAAGCTGCTCTCCACATTGCCTCATCAAAATCAGTCGCACCCCACTCCTTACAGAGTTTAACAATTTCGATGTGACCTATCCCAGCTGCAAACTTCATTGCGTCGTCAAACTGAGTCGCGCCCCACTCCTTACATAGTCGAACGATCTCGATGTGACCAAACAAAGCTGCATTTACCATTGCCTCGTTAAAATCCGTCGCGCCCCACTCCTTGCAGAGTTTAACGATCTCGATGTGACCTTCACCAGCTGCTGCAGCCATTGCCTCATCAAACGCCGTCGCACCATATTGCTTTAACAGCTTGACCTCCTCGATGTCACCTTCGCTAGCTGCATCTACCATTGCCTCCTCGATGTCACCATTGTAAGCTGCTGCTGCTAGCATTGCCTTATTAAAATCACTCACATTATGTGACTGTCCATATCCTAGTCTCTCCTTAGTCTTGTTATATAAAGAAGTAACAACGTTTCTGAAATAACTCAACATCCTTTATTATATACACTTTTTCAACTTGGAAATTTTTTACGAGTGGACAGAACTGAGTCAGGGGATTTCCCTGACTCATTTGATGAATTTTTACGAGGAGGGGAATTCAACCGATGAAACTGCTGACGTCAATACTTGTCGACGCATGCGCAGAAGGGGTTTGATTGATGACTTCGATGATAGTGCTGACGTCAGCACTTTTCGACGATAGTGCTGACGTCAATACTTTTCGACGGTTTTCGACGATAGTGCTGACGTCAACACTTTTCGACGATAATGCTGACGTCAACATTTTTCGACGATAATGCTGACGTCAACATTTTTCGACGATAATGCTGACGTCAACATTTTTCGACGCATGCGCAGAAGGGCTGGGGTGCTGAGACATTTTGTGTGTGCGTGTGTGTGCGTGTGTGCGTGCGCGTTTTTTGTCCTTGAATCCCCATTATATTATCTCTCCCCCTCGAATAGACGCCCCCCTAAAAATTCAAAAAAATTAATAAACGCCCCGGGCGTCTAATCGAAGCATTACGGTACGTTATTGCAATTTATTCAAATCTCCATGGCAACCTGACATCGCAATATTGAAAAAGAAAAATGCTGACATACAAACATGTAAATAACTCAGGCAATGTATTGCTGGAATTTTGTTGTGACAAAACCTTGCACCCAGGGTTTCTTGCCTTTTCGATATACGGACGGCACGGCAAGAAACCCTGGGTACGAGGTTGGCACGAAGCGATATCGCCAGGAGCAGGAGCTGACATATATATATATATATATATATACAAAAAAGAAAATCTCAACATCGAAGCCAACATAATCCCGGTACATGGATGGTGTTCTTTAGAGATTCGGACTTATCTATTTATAAATTGTAAAGATGTCTTTTTTGAGATATAAACGTTATGATTTGATTATATTGAAATAAATTGCCACCAACGACGCTATATTTCCTTACAATACATTTCTAAATATCAATCAATCAATCAATCAATCAATCAATCAATACAGTTAAAAACATGACAATAATACTAAGTCAAACCTGTGGATATAGTATACAGTAGAATCCCGATAACTCGAACCCCCGATAACTCGAACTTTCAATAACTTGAACCAATTTCGAATTCCCCTTCACCAATACTTTCTCATAAAATACCCCCAATAACTCGAACATTCGATAAGTCGAACTATTTTCTCGGTCCCGTGGGGGTTCGAGTTATCGGGATTCTTCTAGTAAGTTTATAGTGAATTTCCACTTTTCAACCTATTCTGATAATCTAAACTCAAGAACTACGATTTAATCTGAAAGAAGTGACTATCAGGAAACGGATGATTGGAACAGCGTAAGTCCATCATAAATGCTGGAAATGCATTGGTATCACAGTGAGTGAGTGACGAAGAGACATGTGGATGATGAAGGTTTGTGACTTTATTACCATGATAAAACTTCTAAATAAAGTTAGCAGGGTTTATACAACAAACGTAGTTAGTTAGAAATGGGTAGCTATGCAGATCACCTTTCTTATTTCTGAATGTAGCAGGTCCAGGAAGTCTATTTGGAAATATCGAAGAGTTCCTCAGTACAACGCAGCTGGACAAATTAAACATTTCTAATTAAGGCTCATTTACTTTAAAGGAAAGTAAATTTTTTTCATTAAAAATGGTTGATAGGCTTCTGAAGACCTTCTTGTGTGAATGGTGCCAGTACTATCAATCAACATAGCGTTTGTTTGTTTTCTCCATGAATTGATGTTTACATAGTTTCAGGTTTGATCGACACGACTTTTCCATTTTTACGAATTGTTACTGTGTGTATATAGTTTAACAACTTTCTTTTGACATTTTCTAAACTATGTCTTAGTACTATGGAGTCCGTCTTAAAAATTTGTTCTTACGAAGCATTCGCAAGAAGACAAATAAAACCAAAGGTTTCTCTGTTCGTTTTCATGTGAACTGTTTCATCAGATCAGTGATCTGTGAATGAATACTCAATGCTCATTTACATCAGCATTTTGTACTGTGCATGCGCGATGTTGGGTTTTCTCTGTTATGGCCACTTGACAGCTGTTACAAAGCTACTTGATAAAACGTAATATGTTCATCGAGAAAAAAAAATTCGAAAAAAAAAAAAAATAAAAATAAAGACGCTGTTCATATGTTTTACCTAAATTTTGGCTCATTTACCTCATAGTAGCGTTTTTTTACTGCACATTTTTACTGGATTTTATTATATGGCCACCTGATAGCCCTTGGAAAGTGAAGACCTTCATGTGTTGGGCCTAATTATGGCTAATTATCGTTGATTTTTACTACATTTGTCGGAGTTACAAGGGTAACGTTGGGGCTTAGCCTCATTTGTTCAAATACTTTTATAGGTGTTTTGACCCTGTAATGTAATATATATCACGTGTGCTGATACTAGCAGCCTCGTAACCTAGCGACCAATATGGACAAACATACCAATCGAAATTGTTCAAGTGTTTCTAATCTTTTGGTTTAAGAAGGTTGGTAAGGAGGTTGGTTATTGCAGGTTTTCACGTTGGGAGTAAGATAACTAATTCTTTTTAAAGGGATAGGTACCCATATAGATGCATCTCACTGGAAAACACTTAACACAAATTCGTTTCGTCTCTTTCGATAGTACAAATTAAAAAAAAAATACAATTATTATAATATTTACTAATTTATGCGCACCACCGATTTTTCTTTGTGTGTGCGTTTCCAAGGGATACATTTGTTTCAAAAAATAATAATAATGTAAGCAAGATAAAAATGCTAACTCAGCAAATTACAAATACATAAACAAAAAAACCAACAGTAACAAGAGAGGAGAACGAAAGTTATAAAAATGTCAGAAAAAACGAAAATTAAAAATATATATATTCCATCATTACTTACAAAATTTTTTATCTCGAAGGGATCATACCACCCAAGCTGAAAATTTTATTTGTTTTAGGGAAAAATCAGATCTCCATTTGACTATCGACAGAAATAAATGTCTATGCCATAATTCATGAATTTCCGCGCAAATTACAGCATCTACTTTCACTTCACACTTTTGCATCAACATTTACTTATAGAGTTCACATAAAGACCGTGGGTTACCTGAAGTTTATCTCGATGAGAATTCTCAGAACATGTACTGGTTCTCAATATGAACTAATTTACCGAATATTTTCATAGGCGGAAAAATCCCTTTTATCATAATATATATAATTTATATAGCTTCTGAATTATCCATGTAGGTAATGGTTACGTATTATTCTGGACCTCTTCCAGTCGCTTGGAAAGCACATCAACGTCCTTAAAAAGATAGAAAATATAACTCAAAGTCACATGTAGATGGCTATCACTTATTACTTTTATTTGTTCCATAAAAAACCGACCAGAGTAAATGTTTAAATTTACATTATTCGAAACAATTAACTCGATCTGTTGCCCTTGTTCGAGTAACACACGAGCAATCTAGAAGAGCATTCAAACGATCTAGATCGACTAATCATGTCTATGACTTCCATCCAAACAAACCTTCGTGAGGACGATTAAAAGGGATTATAAGGTCTGTTCTTTTCCACTTTGAATGACTAAACTATCCTCCACATACTTTGAATGATTAAACTCTCCTCCACATAGTAAAGGCTTGAATAGAACCAACCTGTTCCAATTGCGCATTCCTACATAACGTTTCCTCTAGCATCCGCTGCATTTTATTCTTCATCTCCTTGGTCAGTTCGTCGTTATTATTTAATTTCAGTTTATCAATCATTTTTTCTTTGAGCGTTAGTGATCGCCGTCTTTGAGTAGGCGTCGTGTCTAAATTAAACGACAATGTGAGAATGTCGCTCTTGCTTTTCAATAACGACGGGATTTAAGTTAAAATGAAATTTCGAATTGCCGAACAGAAAATTGGAGGTCCCGGACTAATCTTCTTTTTATGACCAAAAAAATATGGCACTTTTTGTAATCAATACCTCATAAGTAAAACGTTAAGACTATGTTTCCATCATACGAAATTGTCCACTATGCTCGTTGTAGCAAGTGGAAACAGAAAGCCTCTCCGATACACTTTTCGGATTGCTCCGATAACTCATAGTGGTATTAAAATGACAAACGTATAAGGTTACTCGCTTGATTGCATCAGTATTGTAAACCTGCTTGAAATTAAAATCTCTCCATAAAACAAACATAATCTCATATAGCGAGAACGTACCTGCTTTGTTTTCCATTATGTAAGATTCAATAATGAATGACTTTCGCATAATATCGTCAGCCATTTGAGAACCATTTTCTTCTAGATGACGAACCTGGTATTGTGTATAAGGAGAAGTCATTACGAATTGCTTACAAAACTTACAAAAGCATACCAACAAACTACCAAGCAGAGCATATGAGGTTTACAATACTAACTTCAATACTAACCTTTTCCTCTAAAACCCATTTTTCTTGCTGTAATTCAGTCAATCTGGATATAAGGTCTACAGTTTCTTCACTCAAACCACTTACGCTTGATGCGTTCTCAACAGGACTACTGGTCTGTAAAAAGAGAGACAAAAAACATCTATTCATAAAATCTAAGACTGATGTTGAAACAATGACAATAACTTGTAAGTGAAATTAATTCCAAATAGTTTCATATTATAAAACATTTTGAAATAAAGCTCAGAAACTGCAGGCTAGTGAGTAGAAAGAAAAATATTTTCACTATCAACAAGTTCCATTTAATCCTCCACTGTTAACATCAGAGGTTTGCTTAATACCTCCACTATCAATTAAGCCAAAATTTTCGATCCTTCAACTTCCATGAACAGACATCCAGTAACAACACTTATATTCAGAAATGAAAATAACTTACTTTGAAAGGACGAGAAGCATCTTCTGTGTCAGCACCACTTAATGAAGACACAATTGAATGGTGACTCCTAGAACATATTATATCACGCATCACAACGTTACAACAGATTTACAGGAGGGCGTAGTGAGTTCAAGCCAATATAACGCCATACCCACTATCCTGCCGCCTGTGTCCAGCAGCAACTTTCAACTGCAGAGATTCAGGATTGAAAAGTTCATCATAAGCTAGGTGAAAAGTAACAAAGTCAACATACTGCAGATGATCAGACAGCTGACATACTTAGATGTAGTATTTCATGACGATGTCTTAAATAGTGAGAATTTCGTCAGTACTTTCCATTCGCTGATAAATGGAGACTTTAACAGTGAACAGTATGAGGAACATATAGAGTCCGTACTTTGTTTGATTTTTACTTCTTGAATGAAATCTTGAAGTTTCAGTTGCAGTTGATCGGCACGTTTCCGTTCGGAGTTCAGTTGTCGTTTCAAGTCTTTCACCTAAATCCGATATTTCATATATGTCATATCAACTATATTGTGATCACGTGATCACATAATTATTGTAAAGGAAATTTCGAAGTGAGTGAAAATGAAGTTTGAAGAAAAAATATGAAAAAAAGGGATTTCTAAAAAAAGGGATTTCTAACGATTAACGATAGGAGAAGGGGTGCCAAATCAAACATCTTATTATAATAATCCGCGTTGTGCATCCCACTTTTATTTTAGAGAGTGATATATTTGTTTTTTTTTCACGGTCAAAACCTTCTTATTTTTTCCCTTTTCGTCGTAAAACCACGTCAAGGCGAGAACGATTTTTTTGATTTTCCGCGATTAGTATATGCTCCTCCGTTTTGTTATTTTTGGTTTGCGCAGTGGAAATCAGCCGAAAAACGTCTTTGGAGGAGTGCGAGCAATGCAATCTTTTTCGTTCGAAATTTGTCAACGATCATTTCGTGAGCAAGAAACTTCGCGAAGAAGACGTGTTTCTTTTTGTATACGAATATTTTAATTTAAATTTGATTGTTTTAGGCAGCAAATCGACGAAAGAACTGACGAAGAAACACGAAGGTATTGTTATTATTATAAAACGTTTTGCTAAACTTTTACTCTTATTAATAAAACAACACGGGTAGCAAGTGAGTTAGTTATTTAGATATATCATATTTAGATATACAGAAGAAGTGCAGCGAAGTTTTTAAAAGATAAGCTGCAGAAAGATCGAACGATTAATAAAAGAACAGGCAGCAGCATGTGTGTAAGTGATTAGTTAGCAGGTAGCACACGTGAGTTTTTGAACAGATGTTTGTTTTTTTTTATATATGGGTTTTTTCAGATGAAAACCAAACGAAGAACGAGTGGAAGAAAGTCGTGCTGATTTTACGAATTTCTTTTTATAGTTATCAAATAGTTATGGGAGTGCAGCAGTACAGAAGTAGTGTAGATGAAGTTGAAGAAAGGATGATGTTTATTTACATTGGTGAAAATGGTTTTACTTTTTTTCGGTGGAAAATTGTTTGGAAAAGATATAAAGTAATATACGTAAGTACATGAGTCAAACGGATTTAATAAATACAGCGTTAAAAGAGAATAAAAACAGAGTTAAAACGATCAGATCATAAAGATGCAGGTCCTACACGAGCAGTTACTGATTTGTTTTGGTAACGAACTGTTCCTTATTTTATTTATTTCAAAATGGCTCCACAGTTATGAAGTTACGAAGAAAGCATTTTTATGTCTTTCACTGTATAAAAATGGTAGTGAAATTGCAGTAGAAAACAAATAGAAAGTGTATGTTTACAATAGGAAAGTATGCTGGAAAGTTAATCGAGTGTTGTTAATTTGTTTACAGGTATGAAATATAGAAAGTAAAAGAGTTTAGAAGTGTTTGATAATGGCTACAGAACATGATCAATATTGTTGTTTACTATATCATGATGATGTGAATTGGTATTGAAAGGTAAATTTAAAATAGTATCTATTTAGTTAAAACACAGTTAGTATTAGTGGATAAATAAAGGATAAGAGGGATGTTTACTGTTGTGTTTTGAATTTTCCAGCGCAGAGGAGGAGCTTTGAACTGGAAATAAAAAATGGCTCCACGAATGTTTTCATATGTTAAAAATTTTTCAGCTATACTAATTCTGTCATTACGTTTGTGTTTTTAATTATTATTTTTAAGGTTAATATATTTTCAAAGTTTCTTTTACTTTGTTTTGTTTTTCTTTAGATTTCGTCATAGCATGATTAGGTTTTTTGTATATGTTTTTTGAATGTTTTCATCTGTTAAGTAGAAATGAAGCACATGATGGGTTATAATGTTGAGAGGGTTACTTAAGAGAAGAATGGATTATGTAATTTAAATGACTGTGCAATGAAACTATCCTACAAAAAATAAGCGTTGTTGGCTGTATTTTTCTTAAGTTTATATTTTATCGCGTTTATGCATATTTTGTGTTATGGTAATCGTTTACGTACTATGCCTAGGTATATAACTTTGGCTGTATGATTTTATTTGTGACTTTTTATCTTCTGTGTAAATTTTTGTTCTTAGTTATTGTTTTTAGGATAAATGCGTACTTGAATTTCCTTTTTTTTTTTGTTTTTTGTTTTGTTTTTTTTTATTTTCGGTATTACAATTGAAATATTATTCTTTTAGGCAATAATAAAAAAAGCACAAAGAAATGAAACTCATGGTTTTAATCATGATGTTGATGGTTTTGGGAAGAACTAAATATATCATTTCAAAAATTCATTAATGGTTGCAGTCCAGTAGTAACTTTTGAACAAAAGAAAAAGTTGGAAGGTATCATTTTTGTAATATTATTCAATGTTTGGTTTTGTATGTCTGGGTTAACGGTTCTGAGTTATATATTGCGTTTTTTTACATTAAAGTTACTTCTCTTCCAGAGGCGTAGTTAGGGTCAGTCAAAAAAACCTGGAGGAGTTCAACATTATGATATTTCTTTTCAGTATTAAATGCCGATTAGGTTACTTGCACGCTTTCCTTTTCTACCTTAAATGACTTAACTCTCCTCCACAAATTTTGACTGACCTCTGGCTATGCCTCTGTCTTCTGCGTATGAATATATATTCTGAGCCATGTTGCTATTTGTTTCTGTTTTAAATTTTCTGAATGTAAGAAATGAATTAAAAAATTAATGCCTGAAAAGAAACTTTTGCAAGAGTTAAATTCTGCGACACAACGCATACTGAACAAGGGTGGCGAGCGACGCCGCCTGGGATGTTTTTGAGTTGCGATTCTATGATTTATTTTTTCATCATGGGGTACGTACACGCAGGGAATGGTGGATTTGACCTAATGTTTTCGAAGTTAAGTTCGGTAAAAAGTTTTTACCCGGGATACTAGTCTACTTATACTAATTCGCAATCGTGTGTAACACATTTAACTTAGAGAGTGTTGGTTTTTTCTCAAATTTACGGTCAAAATCTTCTTAATCGTGGTCATTTTTTCGTTAGACCATTGATAATTGACGATTAGTATAATAGCACGCGGCGTGACGTCAGTTATTTTCATCGCATCACGGCGGGGGATTCATTGCATTGCATCCCCAATCGAACGCGACGTATTTGGGGAAATATCTTGAGAACCAATAGGGATAACTGACGTTTTACAGGGTCGGCGATATGGGTAATGGGGTGACGCAACATTTGGACCTAAATTTTATTTGCTACTGCGGATATGACGTCATTAAAATCTTTGATTGACGATATCTCTGCAATGGTTGATCGTAGCGAAACAATCCCATACACTTTTTTGATCAGCTTTTCGAGCTCTACAACATGGGAACACTTTCCAGTCACGATTTTCTGATTTAATTTTTCGTCACCTATTTTCGACACATCCCTTTCGAAATTAAGGTCGTAAAAAACTTTTACGCGAGATACTAGTTATTGATATAAATGATAGAAGAACAGGGTGCCAAACCAAGCATAAACGATACAAATGATAGGAGAAGGGGTGCCAAATCAAGCATTAATGGTACAAATGATAGAAGGGGTGCCAAATCAAGCATTAACGATACAAATGATAGGAAAAGGGGTACCAAAACAAGCATTAACGAAACAAATGATAGAAGGGTTGCCAAACCAAGCATTAACGATACAAATGATAGGAGAAGGGGTGCCAAACTAAGCATTAACGATACAAATGATAGGAGAAGGGGTGCCAAACCAAGCATTAACGATACAAATGATAGGAGAAGGGGTGCCAAATCAAACATTAATGATATAAATGATAGGAGAAGGGGTGCCAAACCAAGCATTAATGTTACAAATGACAAGTTACCAAATGGTCAGTCTTTCTGGTCGCCACTCGATACTCCACTTCTTTATCTTTGATAGCTTGCTTCAATTTTTCAATTTCTAAAATCTTTTCGTCAGCCTTGGCTTCACATTCCGCTAGCCTCGCTTCCACGTCCTATGGGTAACACATTAAGATCGTTTACTTACCTCCTCAACGTTTGACACAAGTTCATGTTAGTGACATATAATAACAGAAGTTCTGTATCAAATGATTCGAAAGATCATTGAACAATGGCTTCCCTATCACATTTATCGAATTCAAGAAAACCGATGGTCTAATGTTTTTTTCTCAATACGAAAAAGTTTCTTGAAAAAGATTTAAAAATCAGTAATAGTTCAACTTTACAGTTTAATCTGAAAGTTTGCAGAAATAGGACAACTTACATCCGCCCTCACAGACTCACCTTTACGCCCTCCTCAAAACTTTTCTGCAAGGCGTCTTTCTCTTTCGTGAAGTTCTCTTGTTTCTCCGCCATCTCACTAGCATGATCGGACTTAACCTGCTCCAATGTTTCCTAAACAGAAGAATATCAAATCATTCACCTACAAGAGTATAAAGGAAGGGTCTGGAAAACAGGTTGGTCAGATGGTGAAGGGAGAGACAAGAGTAGAAGGAGACTGTGAACGACTTTTCTTACTTCAGTCTCCCTTAAAGTCCTTTCCAACCAACCAGACTTTTTTTCGTATGATTCAACTTGGCTTTCAAGTAAAACAGTTTGTTGCCGAAAATCCTCAAGCTCTTTTTTCAATTTCTATAACAAAAAAAAAATGGAATTGAAAACAGCGAATGAGGAAAGAAGTAAAACATGTCCATAAATAATGCAGAACAGAATGCATTGTTATGAAAAGGCTTGTCAATGCTACCAATGTCTTATTTTGATTGGCAGATGTATTAGGTTAGGTTAGCAAACGCTTTTTATTTTATGAGCAGGATATTACTTCAACATGATTTTGAAGTTTGAATGTGTATACTTCTTGTCAGCATGCAGTCACTCCTCTTCTCTTCTTCTTACACAATAAGATATTCAGTGTTAAGATCATACATGCATTGGAAACTTTACTTGCAAAGAAACGAGTGGTATTGGGAAAGTTCTATTTGATATAGTTATTAAATCCAAAATAAAGGATAGAAAGACTTTATACTGACCTTATGATTAGATATTTGACTTTTTAAATCGTTCATTTCTTCCTAAAAATAAAGATTAATCCAAAATTATAATCTTGATTTAACTCCTGAACAGTTAAACAATTTAAAAGCATTGTTTAAAGAAGGTTAATAACAAAAGTCTCATTTTTCTAAAATTTTAAAGAAGTTTTGACCAAAGTCTAAAAGATGTTGTCTCTGCTAACCTTGTTTTTCGTGATAAGGTTCTGCATTTCGGATTGCTGACTTTCGTGTAGGTCAGTAAGTTTCTTTTGATAGTTTTCAATGTCTTGTTGACGCTCCTTTGATGTTTCATCAAGAAGTCTTTTTCTCTTTTCAGCAAGCTGGAAAAAATAAGTTTGATCATACAATATTTTGGTCATTTTGGATTAACTTTACTTTAAGTTGGATTGTAATCAGAATCATCTTGTTCTAATTCGTGTAAGACTGCTTTTCAGTTATCAACTTTGCTTAGGCAAGAGACAAAGTCTTAATTTTGATTAATTTTCTCATCAGGCCTCTGCTGAAGCATCGTCAGATCACAATCAATTAAAGAAATTCGATACAAAATCTAAAAAACTATGACAAAAATTTTGCAAATTTCTGTAGCTGTGTCGCTTTGTAAATTGCTACTCACCTCATTTGCTTTTGAGAATTGTGTTGTTACGTTATCAACTTGAGAAGTCAAATCCTTGATTTGCTCTGTATATTTTGTTGTTGATGAACTCAATTCCTAAATGATTGTTCACTAATCAGCATAACATAACATTATTATTATTATTATTATTATTATTATTATTATTATTCAGTGATATTTTATACAGGTATATATACATATCTACAATCGTCAATATATATATATATATATATAAACACTTCAACGAACTTAATCGCTGCTATTAATGTGCGACCTATATACAATCAACTGTATAGAAAGAACAGATTGTGTTAACCATCTCCACAGCATAAGAACTTCTCTAACCTCTAATCAACTTCCCATGACATCATATCATATGACAAGAGAGAAAGTCCTTCCAACAAGAATAACTAGCTAAAGGTTTCAGAAATTAAGTTTAATTCCCCCAATAATTTAAGAAGAGCAAAATAAATTCACCTCTTTTACATGGATTAATTCAGATCTTGTTGCTTGATTTTCATTGCTACGAAAAGAAATCATCAGTTGCATATAATTAGGCCTTGACAAACAATTCTTATACTTGACACATTTAAAACCAAAGACAACTTGTTCATACCGAAGAACTTCTAATTTATTTAACATCTCAGTTTTTTGCTCTTCATCCTAAACCAAAACAAATTAAAATAACAAGTGACACACCTCACTATCATGTGCTCCAACTTTGTATATAAAACACTACAAAGTCAATTTTCCAATAAATTGGACATAGATAATAGACAAATGTAGATATCATAGATGTTGGACAAAAGATTGGAACATACTTACGTTTATTATTCCTTTATTTAAAGCTTCCATATTTTTAATATCGTCAAGGAGTTTCTATGGACGAAAGGATCGTATAGTGAGTTTTCCATCTTTAAAACATGCGGTAAAGAATATTGGTAAAAAAATGATTGATCCAGTGTACCATACTTTCTTAATTACCAATCCTACGAAGCTTCAGTACTCTTGACTTTTTTTATTTTATCTGTGGGAGTTTATATGGAAGTGTGCCTGGTCACACATACACTCTTGTGCACGGTTACACTTACTGTCAGTTTGGTTTTTTAGTAGCTTTCCTTTTTTTTAATACTTACCCATATCAAAATCTTACAAAAAGGATGAAAACAAATTAAAGTTTGCGACTGACTTCTGTGATCACAAAGATGAAAGCATGAGTGAAACATAAGGTTCATTTTAATTTAACTTCAAAGTAACTGTTAGTAAACTTGCGAATTCTTCACAAAACCTGAAAAGTTGTTTTTGGATATCTTTGGATATATTTGGATATATTTTCACTACTGTTTTCTGAATATTCATTATGTCACTTTCAACTAAAATTTAAGCATTTTGTCCATATTAACATCTATGCTGAATACCAAGATAGGACCAGTGTGATTACTTAAGGGAAGTGAATGCTATAAAGGTGATGGGTTTTTTTTGGATTATTGGACTGCTTATCAAAAAAACAAAAGAAAGCATTAAATATGCGGTACCTGTTCTCTTATATCGTGTTGATCTTTCAGTTGTTGATATGCTCGCCTAAACAGAGAGAATAACGAGAATAAAAAGAGAGAATAACGAACAGTGAATTTTAACTTGTAATGAATGTTTACAAAAAATATGCAGTACCTACTCTCCTCGTACATGTTCTCCTTTTCTTCTTGAAGTTTCGTGAAACTAAATAGATAAACAACAACAGTAACATTAACTTCATTTTACAGATGTTTCATTCAGTATAATATTCATCATAATTTTAAACAATAGCTTTTTTGCTAGTTCTAAATATTTCTGTAGATCGTAGCTTTTAAGTATTTTAAAAAATCAAATCAACTCAAAATGAGTCGGTTGAAATTGATATACCTTTCCTGTTTCTTCTTAGCTTTCTCTGTCCACTGAAAAAAAGAAACATACAAGGTCCCGTTCACTGAAATAAACAAACAGATAAGCAATATTCATGCAAACAGACACGAAAATAAATTTTAAACCTACTTTGGTAACTTCTTCTTTCAACATTTGTATCTCCTTTTTAGAAGCTTCCTGAAAGTACATTATTCGAACAGTGTAAATAAAGACTAATCAAAAGCCCTTTTTCCACCATGAAGATCTCACCTTGTAAGAATTCAGTTTCTCCTGCAATATATTAGTCTCTTGTAGTGCAGTTTCTAATTTTAAATTCATATCTAAAAAGGAATAAGCACAACATGAACATATAAAAATTGGAAATCATAAATTAAAAAAGTGAAAATATGTTATTTTTCCATACCTACATTTCCATCAATGATTTTTTGGGAAGAAATTAATAATCGCATATCTTTCAAAGAGTTGTCTAGTAAAGTTTGAAATTGTTCAGGTTGTATGGGTGAGAGGTTATTTACATCTGTAGGATTTTCAGTGTTAAAGTAAGTGGACAGCTGCTGCTTTACAGTTTCTTCTATATTACATAACGTTTTTCTAATTTCATCAGCTATTTGACTACTACCATGGGAGTATGAAGATGAATTTGTATCAGAATCTTGAGTTTTGGCTTGAAACTCTACAAGAAATACAAACAAGTTCGGTCAGAATTTCCTGTGAATGGAACACAAAGATGGAAATAGTTAAGCATATGATTGATATCCACATCCACATTCTTTTTCTTTTGTATTGAAAACATGGTGAAATCTTAGATGCATTATGTCAATTTTTTTTTCTTTTGAAATTATTGCAAAAACAACACAAGTTAAAATCAATTAACCTTGCAATGATTTTTGCAGAACAGAATTTTCTGCTAATAATTTTCTATAATCTCCATCATCCTGCACTGAAGGCGATTGTGTGTCAACCTTTTTCTGCAGCTCTTCATTTTCTGCTGCCAACTAGCAAATAAAAATGTTTTTTTTAGAAACTAGCATGATAGCAAGTAACATATGAAAAAGATTTCAACCTAAAACAACAAAATGTTATACCCGAGAAACCTCTTGAAGTAATGTTTGATTTTGAAGTTTAAAATCATCTTCGTGTCTCTATGATGAAAGCAAAACAATGTTCTACATTGTCAAAACTTCACACAAAAATTTAAATAATATCCACTACAACAACAAGCCAATTTGATGTGATGTGAGGCTGGGCTTTCAAACTGGTTCCAGAACACTTCAATGTTACGTACAAACTCTACTTCAAATGAAAAGTCTCCTTACGTGCATTTGCTGACTAAGCCTTTCATTTTCCTCGATTAATTCCGCAAGATCCTATGAATCATACAGAAATGTAATCAGAAAATGTTACAAGTATTAGACAGTATTATTCAAGATAAAATGATGGTGATATCATAAAAACCAACCTTCTTTGACTTACTTTTCGTAATAGCCTAAAATAGAAACCACATCATTTCAATTTTCAAACAACCAGCATCAAAAAGTTGTACAATGCTTTCTAGTTATCTAGCCCCTACGGTCTAAAAATTGGACACAAACTCTCCCTGATTAAAAAAAACCTGAAACTGAATAGTTTGAAAAATATAGACTTAAGATGGGTTTTCATTAAGAATTTCCCTCAATAAGTATATAGACATTCTCCTATATTCTGGAATGTTATCTGAAATGAATGATTGATAAAGATTCAAAACACAAATAACTAATAGAAACAGTATTTTGTTCACCTGAAAACCAGGAAACTTCATAATCTTCGTCATTTTCTGAATTTCTTTTTCTTGTTGATTACATTTTTCTTGGAGAACGGCATATTCTGTTCATGAAAAAATATGGCATCCAGATGAAACAAGGAAGGTGAAGCTCAAAATATACATGTTTCGTTACGGGAGAAGTTCTTTAATTCATAGTTCATGACAGGTGGATATCATATGAAACAAACAGAACAATGCTTATTATTATATAAAAGAGTGGTTCTACAGCATTATAATCCCGCGGATAAATATTTTCTATTATTAATTAATTTTCGTTTTTGAAAAACATGGTTAGTATGCCTTGACAAAAGGAACATTGTGGTAAACGAGATGAATAATATGAATATGATAAAATCTGATATAAAAATAAACAGTTTCTGGTTAAAAAAATTGAAAAATTCTGATGATGTGTTATACAAAAAGCAACCAACATTGTTGTTCTATAAGTTTAAAATTTTGGCATATATTTCTATTTAATAGAAAATTCTGTTCTTTCTTCCCAATTTCAGATAATTTATTGCATATAATCCACAGGTTCATGTAAATAGAATGGATAAAGCATTTCAATTACCTGATTCAGTTTTTCGAAGTTTTGCACCCAGTTCATAATTCTCGGTGCGAAGTTGTATTAGTTGATTCTGAAAATAAAACAAAATTTCAATTTTCTAAATCAAAAAATTACCTTTTTATTTTATAAAACATTACTTAGACATAGCAAGTCAAATATGTTAGTGTATAAGAGACAAGGTTTAAAGAACAACTCAACTGACAGCTGTCAAACAATGCAGATCATTACTGAATTGAAAGAAACACTGTTATTACCTATATCTTCAGAAATTTTACTTAATTTGTCAATTTGATTGGTGTGACTGTTTTTTCTATCGCATGTCCAGAAACATTTTTGCTAGCCCCTTTGTAAGAAATTGATTTTCATGTGGACACAAAATTTTAATTCACGGAATAAAGTCAAGATTTATTCTTTAGGCAATTCAGTAACGGTTCTGAGGTGTTGATCAAGTAGTCTTGTGAAGGTTTAACAAGCATGTTTTGATGTGTTTCATCTTAGAAAATAATCTTTCTGTACAGGCTGTCCTTAACGGGAAAATATCATACCAGTACATGCTAAGTTAGAATTTTTTCATTGGATTGTCATGTGAAAAGGATTACCTAAACAACTTTGGAGTGAGTGAAGCATGGCTCACCATATGTAAACACAAACTTTAATGATGTGGTGATTTATGAAGTTCTCGCGTATGGAAAGACTTGTTTATATAACATTAATGTCCTAAAAGAAGATGTTATACATCATAATGAAACAACCCGTTCTAGTTCAGCATCGATTAGCTGTACATTTAAAACTCAAAAGCAAAAAAAAATCTAGATGTAAATAGTAGGAAATGATTAATCTTGATGGGGAAAATAATGTCATACGTCGTCTATGAGGCCTAGCTGAAGATGACGGGGCAGTTAACCTTTTGGCTATGGACTATGTGGATCTATGGTTAACCTATATACGGACCACGTAGATCTACGGATTTTCACTGTGCTGACTTTGAACAGGTCCTACTCTACACAGAGTTAGTGTTTTTGCTTCAAACCTTTCTCATGGGCTTGTTCAAAGTTGTAGCTTTCAGAAAAACCTGTATTGAGTCAATCTACACCAACATTGAGTCATTTACAACCATAACAACATTGGTTAAAAAAATGGCTGGTCGCAGTGAAACTAAAAAAACTAAATTGACAGATCCTGATGAAATAAACGCTTTCATAGACAATTTGACATCTGATTTTGACTCAGATGATGAAAATGATGACTCATGATGACTCGGCGATTCTCCTTGTAAGTTTTTGTTTTTGTTGGTTCAACATATTTATTTTTATTGTTAAAAAGTGTCTCTTCTTGTTTTTCTGCCCGTAAATTTGTGTTTGTGTTTTCGGTGTCTGCCAGATTATAATTCTTCCTCAGGGTTCAACATCCTCTTCAAAGCAGACATTTTCTGTTTTTTAGTTGGTGATGATGCTGAGGAAAAGCAGGATCCTGAGCCTCAGATAATGTTTGTAGAGTCCAAAACAAAGGAAATGCACGAGGACATAGAAACACGATAGGAGGATGTGGAAATGCGACACAAGGACGTAGAAACGCGAAACAAGAGCATGTTCGTGGTCATGACGTGTTCGCAGACGTGGAAAAGCAGCAACAGCTGAAACAACCAATGCCAACCAATCTTCTGCTCCAGTTGGTCAAGGAAAGAAAGTGAAAAAACAACCTCTTTACACTTGGAAAGATGATCAACGAAAAGATCAACGTGAATTTCTTTATGAAGGGTCTCCTGGTGTAAAGATCCAACCAAGGGATGTAGAAAGTTGCCTTTGAAACCTAAAACTTTTTTTGCCTGATGAAGTTGTAGAGAATTGGGTCAAATTTACCAATGATTATTATATTACCAAGATTATCATAAACACACCAGAAATTCAAGAACGCATAGCTACTAAAAAGCGATCTCTTTATGCTGAATGGAAGGATACCAACCTTGATGAAATGTGGGTGTTTCTAGCTGTCTTGATTCTAATGGGTATAACTACCAAACCTGAGTACCACATGTATTGGTCCAGAGATACACTTTTTCAAACACCTATTTTCCCACAACTAATGTCACGTACACGCTTTTATGAGATCCGCTCTATGATTCACTTTTCTAATGTCAGGGATATGGACAATGAAGATCCCCTGAAAAAACTAAGATACTTTTTAGATGCAATTCAGGAGAGATTTGCTACTGTTTATGAGCCTGAACAAAACATTTGCGTTGATGAGTATCTTTCCCTGTGGAAAGGACATCTATGCTTTCGGGTATACATTCCCTCTAAACACGAACGCTATGTTATAACAGTTTTTATGAACTGTGAAAGTTCCAGTGGGTATTTACTCAGATTAATTGTTTATACTGGGGAAGGGACTGATTATGGACAATTTGATCATGCCTTGCCAAAAGATTTTGAATTGTATAAATCCCCATCGAGAGTTGTGTTGTCCCTTATCCAACAGTACTTGGATAGATGTGACTTTAGACAACTATTACACTTCACCAGAGCTTGCTGAGGCCTTGTTGAGGTGTAAAACAGATTGTTTTGGAACCCTTAGGAAGAAAGAGGGGCTCCCTGGAGATTTTTGGTCGTGGAAACCTTTAAAAACCGATGGTCCAAAATCTCAAATGAGTGATGACATGATGGTGATGAGATGGAATGATGCTGGGAAAACAAAAGCAACAAAAATAGTTTCAATGTTGTCAACAATGCACAGAGGAGCTTAAGAAGATTCAGGCAAAAAGATAAGAGGCAAAGATGAGCCTTTACTCAAACCTGATGTCATCATTGACTATAATAAGTCGATGGGAGGAGTTGACACTTTATCTTGTGTCTTGATTCCATACAGTTGATTCCAGCCAGAGGAAAGGAATAAAGTGGTATGGGAAACTTGCCGAACTTTTCATCGACAAATGTATATACAATTTTTTTTGTGTTAGGCAGAAACTCAACCCACAATTAAAGTTGACACACTTAACCTACCGCAAAAAGTTGGTGGAAAAAATAATCACGCATTATTCTTTCAGAGTTGGACCAAATCGAGGAAGGAGACGAAATGTTGGAGGAAACCCACTTCGGCTCATTGAACGACACTTCCCTGAGCAGTACCCAAAAACAGGGAAAAAGCAGTATGCACAAGTGCAATGTGTGAGATGTTCTGCCTTGAAAGAAAGAAAAGATTCACGCTTTTGGTGTCATCCGTGTGGAGTTGGTTTGTGTTTGGATCCATGCTTTGCAATATACCACACGGTCAAGCATTATGCAGTTGAAGAAAATCAAAGTGAGGAAATGATTAACTACTTTATTTTGGATGTTCTACTGTATGATAAAGTTTTTATTATTCTATCAAAATTACCTATAAGATAAAAAAATGAATACTCAAATTCAAGAAGTGGCAATATAATTTCTATGTTAGCATGGTTTTAGTGTATAGCTTTTAGACCTTGAAAACATCTAACTCACAAGTAACTTGTCAGCAATAGTAGGTAATGGACTCAGTATTTTGTTCTTGATATTTGAAAACTTACTTGACCTCTTTTTTGTGAATATTAACTAGTATATGAGCTAATGCTTTTGAATAAAAATTACCGATAAAAATAACCAGGAAAAAGTTTTTGGTAATTTTTTAGGAATTTCTTAGCTTTATATAATTTTTTTAGGGGCCTTTGTGCATATTTTTCATAGTTTTTCAAAAAGAATTATGTTATAGCTAACATTTTCAGATATTTTCATTTCCCTAGGTACTTTTGTTAAAATTTGAGCATGTATATATGTTTCAAAACAGTTTAAAAAGTTACCGAACATTTTTTTTGCATATTTTTTTCTGTCCACTAATTAAAATTTTGATTTTTCCTTTTTTGAGTTCATTGTATAATGCTTTCCAAAATGGTCTTACATTTTAAATTTAAAGCAGCCGTTCAGGAGTTATCGACAATTGAAGGTTGCCTGTACTTTTACCAAAAAGAGTGCGTACTGGGGGTCAAAAAAGAGTGCATAGCCAAAAGGTTAAGACAAGTAAAATTATTAAAAAAAGCAAAGTAAAGTGTAAATGAAGAAAACATAATTCAAATCAAAGCTCTATGATTCAAAGAAAGATGAATTTTATTGCAGAACAGTTGTTGAGCATTAGATATTCTTTTGTTTAATGAACAGATCTTGAGGACGGAAAAAATAAACATGTAAGGAAACAACAAGGAACTTTCAACACGACATTTGGATTTGGATAAAAATAATCTTCATAATCAACCTGCTTAAGCCACAGAATAGACCAAGTAATTGAGAAAATGTTTCAATACTATCCAAAATATATTTATACACAAACATAATAATACTAATACTAATAACATCTAAAATTTTGTTTTATAAAAATCATTATATTCAAACTTAAGAGAAAAAATTACACTTAAATGATATGGTTTTTATTCAACAAATATTGGAATGGCGTTAATGTTACCAAAACATCCAGAGTATCAAGAACATTTCCCACCTCAAGTGAAGTAATCGTTTTCTGAGACATTTCAGTATATTCCATTATTTTAGAAATTAACTTGAGTTTGTAAAAACTGTTTTAAATCATGTTCAGATGCTTCTTCAACATAATTTCCTTAACATTTTCATGTCCTACTATATAACAAAAATGAACTTAAAGATTATGTTATTATTGCTTCCAAATAAACCATGATTACATTGATTATGTAGGTAAACAAAAATGGTGTTAAACTTTACATTACAAACAGCCATAATGTCACTCCTAGAAACAAAAATATTGACATATTTTTTGGATATGCAGGCCTGGAAATTTCCATTGTTATGGGAAACGAACTATCGTTACCGTCATTTAATACTCACGGAAACGATGGAACGTAAACTCGTTTCCGTAAATTTAAGTTAGCGGTAACGATACGGTAACGATGGTAACGATAACGAAAATAAGGACATTAAATACATAGGGATCACGTTTGCACGTGCGATAGGATGTGATTCTTCAGTTTTGCATGTGCGATGTTATTTAATTTTTTTGTGGGTTTCACAAGTCTTGAAATAGCGTTCAGACATCAGACGAAGGATAAGTGAAGCAAGGGGGACGATTTAACCTGTGAACCCCAAACACAGGGGACTGATTGCCTTTCTCTTTATACTTCACCACTTCTCAAATAAAGTTCCAATGATGTGTATAAAATCTAATTGGTTTTACTTGTGGTTTCAATAATGTAAAAGTTAAGGCGCATTCATACTCCAGATGGGAATTAAAATTCTTTCTTTTCTTTCCATAGTAATTCAAATGAATGAAAAAAACTGAGCATGACAAAAAAAAAAATACTGAAAGAAAGAAAAATAAATAAAGTCCCTCATGTCGCCCTAGCTTTAGTAAAGTGAAGAAATCTTTTTCACATTAAGCTGGTGTTCTAGTAATACTTATTCATCGCGTGATAACTATTTGAACCCTATCATTGTTCGTTAACATACTGAAGATTTTTCTTTATTGTGAGAGTTTCTTTCTTTGACGTGAAATTCTATTTATATATAGCCTGGGAGAATGTGGAATAAAAAAATAAATGAGCTTGACTTTTTATTGAACATCTTAAGGCCCGAGTAAACAGATCCAACATCTTATCCAACAGAACACCTATTTTTGGGTGTTGGATGTAAATGTTGGATCTGTTTACTCGGGCCTTTACTGGGTTAGAAACGATTTAAACATGTTGTTAAGGAACAATAATATAACAGCCGTAAAAATAACATTACATTACAAGAAAATCTTGTTGTTCATCATCGCATTTTTTGTTTAGTTTAGTTTTACTTTCGTTTAAAATGCACACCCGTGTGGTGAGTTTTGAATGAATGAATTTCCTTTTTTAAATAATGAACAATGACGAAGGTTAATATTAATACACCAGCTATTTCATCTACAGGTAGTTAATTCAACACAATACATAATAGATGGAAGAAAAAAGATGTGGTCTTTATTCATGTAAGAACATGAAAAATATGTTGCATGTGTGACTTTAGTTTATATTGATTTACGATATCGCGCGCCATTCATGACCAGGAAAGATTATAATGATAAAAGAGTAAACAAATAATATTTTGTGAAAACGATCGTGAGAGTTTTTGTGGTCCACAATCGGAGAAGTTTGTGAAGCATTTCTGAAAAACTTTTGCGACGAACATATAATTCTCAAGTGGGAACTAAGCTTTAAAGACGAAACAATCTGTTCTATGTTAAGGGAAACGAACTATCGTTACCGTAATTTAGAATTTGCGGAAACGACACGGAAACGATAACGATCGTTTCCGCCAAATTTCCAGGCCTGATATGGGGAAATTGTAAATAAGAATGGTTTCATATTTTTCAATCGGAGCCGGAGCCAAATAAATGAAAACATTAGGTGAAACCCTGGCTGCAAAGGAAAGTTACCCATGGGTGCTATAGTCAGCTGTTAAATGAATTAAGGTTAGAAGACAGCAAAATTTATAAATACTTTTTAAGAATAACACAAGAAAATTTTGATGAGATTTCAATAAAAAATGATATATATCACAAAAGAAACAAGACACATGAGTTGTTCTAAAATAGGGTCTTGACACATGTGACAAAACACATGCGCCATAGTGTGTTTCCCACTTTATTTACTTTGATTTATGAAGTAATGGAAGACATGGATAAAACTATGTAAACATAATGCTAAGGTGTATATACTACAAATAACTCCACCATCATGAATATTTTCAACTAAAATATAATATGTCCTTGTCCTTGGGTAAGTGAAAATTAAAAAGGTTTCTAAAATAATTTCAATTAAACTACATAACTGACAATTAACTCTCCTTCAATCTTTATGTTTAACTGATTTCTTGTCGAAGTTGCATCAATGCTTCAAATTTAGTAAGCTGACTCCGCAAGGATATACGTGAAATACCGTTATGGGCAAAGTTCTATTATCAGTCCATATAAACTTTAACCAAAGATTACACTATCTCATTTTAGTTTGTGAACACAATGACATATCTTAAGAAAACAAGGAAGGAGAAATATTAGCAGATATAATGCAACAAATAGAGAAAAGCTAATTAAAAAAATCACAAAAAAAAATCAATGTAAACCAAGTGAATCGTGGTTGTGGTGACAAACAACCAAGCTGAAACAAATGCCTAATAAATTAAAAAAAAGCTTAGTTAAACTATTAGATATCATCATAACCATCAATTGAAAGCAATTTTAAGAATACCATGTTTGCACTCTTACAAAGATGTATCAGTTGGCCTTGCCATGAACTTCTAACATGTTCTTTGCAGGACATGAAATGGTTTTATTTTTAAACATTGTGTAGGTTTAAAGAATTGGTCAATAGCAAAAGGAGTTAACTGCAATTAAGCTGTAAGATTTTTAGTCCTACATAACTAATTCAAATTATATATATACTGAGAGAAATAAAGTTCACTTAAATTTTGAAATATTACTCATTTGTGGGATTGTACATCATCAAAAAATGGTATCTCTCTAACTCTTATCCCTTGTTTGCTAGCTGTTGTGCCTAACTTAAAAATGTTTTTAAGTATAGACTGTCAACGTTCCTAATTCTAGTAAATAAAGCACATCCCGTTCTGTCAAACAAACTAATAAGAACACGAAAAAAATGAATGTTTTATATCGTTATAAGTTACATGTTCGCAAGAACTTCGTGAAAAGCAGGTGTCTCATGGGAGATTTAATGACTTACCGAAGAAATTTTAATAAGCGTGCTCTTTCCCCATGATGATAGATCTCAAAAATTTTGTTTGAGATACAATGAAATTTCAATGTTAATTTCGTTTCATATTAACAAGGGTCACACATGTGTGAACGTCGTAAATATCTTTTGTTTTACTAACATTTGCTGATCTTTTACGGTCAAACATTTACCGCGGATGGCAAATGGTGGTGCTGGTCTGTTAATATTGTAATAATGGCGCTTTAAAAACATTGTTAAATATATAATTATAAGTAATTTGGCGCTTCTCATAAGCTGATCGAAGTCACCCCATAATCGATATTGTCGTTTTCTTGGAAAGATCAGGTTATTTCTCTGGAATTACAAGTTTAGTTAATGTGAAATTTCGCACTGAAATCGAAGAAATATGTAATGTAATGATTCCAAAGTTTCAGAAGTAACGGTTTAGTATTTCGGAAGTTACTTTTAAAATAGTGGCAAAATTGATCGAAGTCACCCCGCTTTACGGTAATCATTAATATTTCATGTTGAAAAATTAAGAAATTATTGAGAAAAGAACACATCCATTTATTCCAAACAATAAATATGTCATAGAATAGAAAGTTAAATCACACTAACAGTTAGGACCACTCGACCAAAACTTGCGATAAAAAGCGTTTCATACTACTTTATGACAGCCACACAACGAAGTGCGTTCACTACGTTTCCTACTGATTTGAGAATACAAGATTGAGAAATGTATTGTAAAATCGTGAAAGAAGTAATTATCAATCTGATTTAATTTGTAACTTAGGACTCTTTACTTTGTACATTCACGTTGATATAAATAAATTATCCAGAACAAATTATTTGTGTTTTTTCTATGAAGCCCGATAATATGTGAATAGAATTCGTCGAGATACAGACGAAGTTCATCGTAGGTACAAAAGATCGGGAACACAAAAATTCTCGCGACTTTCGCGACATTTTGCTTTTTTAGGATTCACGACTTAATATGCTGGCGACTTTTAAATATTTTCACAAAAAAACATTTCACAGATTTGCAGCCATTTTTTTGAAGGGTGAAGGGTGCTCGTGACTTTGTGTTATTTATTTTCGTATTCAGATTGAATAACTTCACTTCCAGATCCCCAAAATAAGTAGGCAGTGGCGTAACTACTCTCTCGGGGGTTGCTTTGGATGCGATCGCACCACCCTCGGATTTAGTTGGCCTTCTTTTTTTACCAAGCAATTTTTCAAGCGATATACTACCAAACGTTTCTAGAACACTAAGTTTAAGCTAAGGGGAGGACTGAGCATATATATATGAAATATATGTTTTGGTGAAGCATGTAATAACCATTCGTTCGTTTGAATTATTCATTTCGAATGCTTCCCGAAAATTTATTATCGCAATGTTTGATATTGTTATGTTAATGATTTTAATAATCGTTTTGTCGATACGCCACACAATAGCGCAAATTTAATTTTACGACCATTATTGAAACTTATGCTAATGTATCGCTAGAAAAGCGGTACTCCTCTGAAGATGTAGAAATTGTTCGTTTTCTTCTTTCTTCATTTTCTGAAGAACTAAGCCGAAAGGGAAATTTTGACACGGTAAAAAGTTTTGTTTTTGCATAAAGTTTCACCACCCCAAAAATAAAAAAAATTTACCGTGTTGAATTTTCCCTAGAGCTATGTTTCTATGCGGTTGCTATGCTAGATCGTCATCATTCAATCGGATGTATTCAAATAGGAGAGTAAAATAAAATTATCGAGGCAATTCTTTAGAATAAATCACGATTATTTTAGCGACAAATTCTGGTCGAGTGGTCCTAAACTGACTACTACCGGAGTTGATTGGATTACAGGTTGGGTTCTCAGAAGGCTAAGATAAGATTTTTTCATATACACGTTAGCACTTGAAATATATTTTTGTGAAAAGTATTTGCTTTTTAGTTTATACAGGGTAATAGCTTGTAATTAACATCAGAAACTCGTCCTTGAAAAATATTAGAGGTGGGAGGTGGAGATGATGTAGTGGTGTATCTACGGAGTTTTCTAGATTATTTGAGTTAATATTCTATATGAATAAAGAAAAATACTTCCAAAATGCTTTCCTTTGGGAATGTCAGTTACAAAATCGTCAAAAGAAATGATATAAATAATACTACCTGGAGTCTGTTGAAATCATCATCTGATAGAACCGCAGCCATTTTTAATGTTTCTATAATCGGCTGCCGTTGTTACTAAAATTTCGAATGAGAAAACAAAACATGGCGGACGCGGTTACGGCAAAAATACAACGAGGTTCAACCATTTATCTTGACAATAAGATAACTGTTTTAAATTCTAGCAATATGAAAGATGTTCTGGCATCTATAAAAGAATTAAGATCTCAGTCAGAAGTTATTCTCAATGGACTATCACTGGAAGAGAAGATGAAGAGTTCAGAGGCAGGAAAAGTTGGGCAACAAAAACTCGAAGACGACGACGACGACGGTCATGATGATGAAGATGAAGAAGAAGACGAAGTAGAGGATGGTATTCCTCCTTCAAAGAAGTTAAAATCAATCGATTAAACTACGCCTTTATAAGTATTAGGATACAGCTATCGTCGTTGTGCAGTTCATTCAGTACACTAGTGTAGTGAGACACACACAACATAAACAAACAAACACAAAAATATGTACTACTACATAACGGCAAACTGACGTTGTTGACTGGCGAAATAAGATTGGTGACATTGTTCCAAAGATTATATATTTGTCTTTTGTGGTGGCACACTGAACACATTTTTACCATATTGAAGCTTAAAAAACTTTGTCGTGTCAATGCGCAGTTTAGAGATTTAACAAGAATGTATATTATGCTATAAAATGTTCAGATGTAGGAGTGCATGCTTTTTGAAAGTTATCAATCACCCATGAAAAACTTTCATTTCATTCTATATAATTATGATCCCATTAAAAAGATTTTCTATTTTTTTTCATTTCCATCTTAACTCCCCTCTGCTTTTTGTGCATTAGCTGTTAGGGGCCATTCAATAATTACGTCGCGCTAAATTTGCTATTTTAGAACCACCCACCCCCCCTCGTCACCCTCCGTCACGTTTTTATATAAGAGGCCCTTGCGTGACGTCACGCTTGACAGAAAATGAGGAAGAACCACCCACCCCCTAGCGTCACGTAATTACTGAATGGCCCCTTTACTCCTTTCTCATTTCATGGGAAAGGAGCTTTATTAATCACATTTTTTCTGTGTTTTGAAACATTAAAAAAGAACAAGATCAACTAATGACATGAAAACTGCATGGTCAGAATAGAATAGAATAGAATAGAATATTCATTTATTTATCACAAAGATAAGGTAATTACACCAAGATAAAGTGGTGACAATAGATAAATCTAAACACGGGGTGGCCATTAAAACAATCAATTACTAGTAAACAAGAAAATAAAACAAACATAATGCAAAATCATACAATCTTTAAGTAAAAAAAAATAAAAAATAAATATAAATAAATAAATAAATAGATAAATAAATAATTATAATAATAAAAAAGATATTGGATATCAGCGTGTTAAGCTTCAATCATTCCAGTCCTGGCTGGAAGACCTGTTACAAGAAAGAAAACCAATAGATGTAACTAATGCTCTGGAGATCACAGATGATGTTTGTGTTGCCTTCGATGAATTTGACGTAAAGATCCAAAATGGAGAGTTAGGTCCCATGGCAGTGTTTTGGCAAAGTTTTATTGAAATGGTACAAGTTCTGCTTGACTTCATCAAAGTTACACGTACAGGCGATTGGGATCTTCATCTCCAAGCAACAGAGCGAATGTTGTTACACCAGTAAATGTCGCAATCAACAGGATATGTCGCAACAGCAAACGTCGCACCAAAATCGATGATCAACAGTAAATGTCGCAAGATAGAAATCACTTTACCACATCCACTTATCAATGATTAATGTCGCCATTCGTTACAACAACTGTCCCAAAGTTAAAAACAAAAATGTCTCAATTTTCTACAACAAATATCACAAGCCAGATAACTAAGGGAAAGAATGAAAATAGGAAAGGGGTTATTGAAAAGTTTTTCTTCATACACAAACTCAAAAAACTTCACTGTAATCTCAAAATAACTGCTATAAATATCACTTTCTGACGATTTATTCAAGCTTTGTGTGTAATGTTTTGCATACATGCAGAATGTGTTATGAAGTTGCAGGTGGCTTATTCTTTGTTTATAATCAACTGGTACCTAAGTTAATGCACTCTAATTGAAATAATCATAGAGAGAAATTTTGAGGCGATAAAAATGCGACATTTATTGTTGAATATAAGTTTGTGTGCGACATTTCCTGTTGATTATGAATTTCTGTGCGACATTAACTGTTGATTTTAACGTTAGAGAACGAACATGATTTTTTTTGTTTTGCGACATTTACTGTTGAAATTGCGACATTTACTGTTGATTTGCGACATTTACTGGCGACGTTGCGACATTTACTGTTGATTGCGACACATCCTGTTGATTGCGACATTTACTGGTGTAACAAATGTTAGTTTGGATGCATGTCTACGACCGAACTAATTACTCCAGACACTTCACCTACTACTGAAACTCCACACACGATTTTCGTCAATCTTCCAGGAATTTCGAATGGGAAACTTTTCCACAAAACGAAACACTGGAAAGTTCAACATGCTGCCTCCAGACCAGGTAATTGAACAGACAATAAATCGCGATCAAAAAGGTTCTGGTGGTATAAAAGCATTTTCAACATCGACAGGTTCAATTCAACCTTGGGTTTTATCCAGTCAACACTGCGACCATTGCAGCAGATTTAAGGAAGAGTATTGGCTTGGATAGCTCGAATAGCGTACCAAAAGAGCTTGGAAAAAGGAGAATGAAGTTTGATGAGAATTCCGTCAGGAAAGGTCATGAAATTATAGATCATTAATGTTTTTTTGATTGAAGAGATTTGAAAAGACAGTAATTGATTTCTACATTGATTGAAATAGACACTACAATTATCTTAATTCGCTTTATCAGTAAACGATATCAATAATTACTCCATTATTATATATTGTAGAAGTAAGTAAGTAAGTAAGTAATAAAAAAACAAAACATTTATTTGTCTAAAACTCGACGGGAGACCAGTAGAAAGCTGGTTCAATCCATTTCAGATGAGCACAAGCATCATATCACTTTCATCTGGAGTTACAGCAACAGATGAAATTCATGAAGATCTATTGAATGCTGAGAATATTGGTCAATCTTGTTTATCTTCCTTTGTAAAAAACAGAATTGAAAACAGTGATGTTGGGACTGCTGTGTATTCAAGCAGAAACGAAATGTAGTACGCTGTTGAGTGCAGACGTGTTTTGAAAGCGCGCCAAAACTAGGCGTCAACTTTCTCTAACATTGAGCCAGTTTTAACTTTTTCTCTTGTGAAAATTATTCTACGTACATCAATAATATATATCTACGTATTATAAATGGTTGTTACAACAAGAAGCACAACAAATATATCTCAAGATCCTGACCATGAACATTCTACAGATACTCCAGATGTTGTTACTTCTGATATTCAATCGAACATTGCTGAACCTCCTCCAGATGATGCTTGTTCTCAACACAGTAGTGCTTCACCAGATAACAGTGATCATGCTGATGATGTGTTTCATGATTCAAAAGCCACCCTGGAAATAGAAGATGACCTTCCTGAATTAGTAAGTAAGTAAGTAACGGGAGTTTTTAGTCCTTGGGCTTCCATCCGTAATGGTTGGTTCTTCCGCCCGCCGACTGGCAACTATTAGTTGACTTACCGCCAGAGATACGTATAGCATTGCTCTAACTTGCCCGAAGGCCAGTGTGCAGTCAGTCGATGGCTCCTAATTAGCCACATTCCTGACATCAACCAGCCTGTTACACGAAAAAATATAATTACTGATGAGACTCAATAATTACTTCTGAGATGTAAAACTATACTTTTATCAAAAGAAACATCATTACTTTGCACGTTTTTTTCGAATGTTCACGTGAAGTTTCTAATGACATTGGGGGGACATATTCAAGAACAACTCTACCAAGTTATAAAACGTCCCTACAGATACATAGCGAATATAGTTTCGTGTAAACAAAACATGATTTTCAGGAATGTGGCTAATGGGCTGACACGCTGCTTTCAAAGCGCATCGGAGTGGTGTATTGAAATACGACATGACTGGACTCGAACACGGGTCGCAGCGGTCGCACTCAAAGGTACTGACCACTACACCATCGCTGCACAATTAGAAATACATTACAAATACATACATTAGAAATATTATATAACCAAATAAAGCTCTACAGGTCAGAACTCTTTACAAAATTAGATCACGTCAAAGAAGACATCTTTATTCAAGTGCAGAATGAAAATCGCTCGCTTCACACTCAAATTGACCATGGAGTGATAAAACAGAAGGAGAACGAACTCAAAATCTGCTATTGTACTATCCGTGATGCGCTGCATTGTTTAAGTCCTCAGTGTGTAATAACATATAATTGCTATCATCTTGCATAATTTTTATAATTTTGGCGTTCTTGCGTGAAAATTTCGTTCATATCAATTCTCCAATGTGATTAAAGATCGTTAGGGTAAAGTTCTTAGCATGCATAATCTGTAGGAATTGGGAGAATTATGCAAAAACGTCACAAATATGCAACGAAAACATTGCAACTTTAGGTCTATATATCTCGTGATCCCCTCAAGCAGTTTCGCCGAGCTTCAGTTTTTGAAGAGAGAATAATCCTAAGTTTTTGCACGTACCGCGGCACTATCGAGGCGCATTTAAGTCAGAAGATATGTAGATTGGAACTTATACATGAATTACGCGATATCTTCAACTCTGTATAAAAACATAGATTTTCATTTGTTTCTCAAGGAAGCTTTAGGTTTAATAATCTGCTTGTCACTATGCAGCAAGTTGATCCGTTGTTATAATGGATGATATTTGGTTTTTAAATTGTCGTTAATTTTTAAAAAAGTATTCGTTTCACCGACAACCAGCCGATAGCGCATCACGGATGACATCAAAGTGATACCGCAATGAATAGAATAGTCATCTATATAGTTCTATATATATATATATCTATATAGTTCGTTCTCCTTCTGTTTTATACCTCCATGAATTGACAAATTCAAACTAAACCTTGTAGAGAAAGAAAACACTATAAAATCTTTACAAGCTGATGTCGAGGAAATCAGAAAGTCTCTTTCCAACCATGGACGTAAAAAAAGAGAAGGACTCACAACTCATTTCAATAGCTATTCAATTCTATTGTTAAAATCCATTGTGTCGGCATCCCTTTCATACCAAAGCGCGTCTCGCATGTCACTGGATTTTTGTTGAGACGAACGATTATTTACGTGCCAATCCAACGTGGAAAACTGAAATATCAGAGGAATTAAGACTCATTAGCTTTCAAAACACTTTTATTCATTTTTCAAAGCCACAGGCGACGATATTTAATCGTTTTTAAAATGTCTGTGAGTTTGCTAGAAGATGTTACAAGTGAAAATAGAAGAAAATCATGGCACAGCGTCTCTGCATGCTATGAAGTTAATATTTGCGCCTCAAAAATGCCTAAGCTACACAAAACAGAGAGATAGTTTATCTATCTTTTCTGAAAGTTTCAAGTCTGAAGCTTTAGGAACTCCTAAGGAATCATACTTTTAGTTTTGGTGTTTTTCAACAGTTTTCGTGTTTATAACAAAAGGCTGCTAGTGTGGAAGCCAATGGAAATATGTATTTTTAACAGCACTTGAGGGAGTTTCAAAACTGCTTTTGTCAAAATTTCAATAAAGCGAGACGAGCTTGTTTGAATAGATTTATAAAAGTTGTAAGTCCTTCTCTTTTTATACGTCCATGTTCCAACGTAGTCACGTGTGAAGAGTTTGTTGGTGTCGAGAGAAACGTTATTGACATACAGCAATGTACCCGTCGTAATAATATTGAGATCTCCGGCATACCTGAAGAAAAAACTGACCTTGGAGAAACTGTGTGGTTGATATAGCAGCTGCTGTTGGTGTCCAGATCAAGCCTGATGATATTCAAGCGTGTCATCGACTTAAAAAGAGCCGAAATCACCGCGGTCATTGCGAGGTTCGTTAACCGCAAGATATCAGAGTCACTCATTAAATCAAGCAAACGATTCAAAAGTCGCGATGTTTTTGAAAAAGCTGGTTACGTGAGCAAATATACATCAACAACAGCCTCTGTAATTACAATAAATTCCTTTGGGGCAAAGCTAAGGCTCTCAAGCGGAAAAATGTCATTTCAAAGTTTTGGTGCTTCAATGGAACTATCAGTGTGCTCATTAATGAAAATGACGATCCAATTAAAATCCGTCACATCAATCACCTGATCGATTTATTCCCTGATGATGACCTATGGTCATCCTAAATTAGTTTTTAAAAAAACTCGTGTTTTTCTTTATCAAAATTTATTTAATTTCTAATTATGTGGTTTTGGCTCTAGCGTATTCACAAGCGAATGAGTAGAGAAAGTGGAATTTGCTTTATATGTGAGAAAAAGGTAAAGAAGTCACATTTTTGTTCTATTTGCAAGCGAACTTCTCATGCTAAGTGTGGCACTGGTACTGACTTAAAATCTGCATCCAACGTTTGGCTCTGTAAAATATGCAGATATGAAGTTCTACCTTTTGGTGAAAATAACGAAAAAAATAGTTTTGGTAATGATTTGGGTTATTTGAAATCTTATTTTAAATATCTTAATTCTATCTCGGACAAATTTTCTAATTTTGATTTTGACGATGACGACGGCATTTATTATATTGACGATGTTGCTAAAATTAATTGTAAATATTATAGCCCTGAAGACTTTTTATCTATTCCTTCTAAATCTAAATCTTTATCTCTTTTCCATTTGAATGTCGCTTCTCTTGAAAGCATTTTTGTGAACTTACATTTCTTTTTTCGCGTCTTGATCATTCTTTTGATATCATTGGCATCAGTGAAACTAAAATTCAATCATCTCCTCCTTCAAACATTTTGCTCGAAGAAAACTACAAATTTTTTCATACACCTGCTGTTACTTCTCATGGGGGGACTGCTCTGTATATATCTCGGTATTTCACCAGTGAAGCACGAGAAGATCTTTCCAAATCTTTCTGTTCGGATAATGGATATCTTGAAGCTGTGTTTGCTGAAGTAGTTTTCAAAAACAAAAAGAATCTTGTGGTTGGCTGTATCTATAAACATCCATCTATGGATGTAGATCTTTTTAATGACCAGTACCTCTCATCTCTGTTAAAGTCCGTTGACAAGGAAAACGAATCTTTAATTTTACTTGGTGATTTTAACATTGATCTTTTGACTTGTGACTCTGTAATCTCGCATTCTAATTTTCTAGATCTTCTCGGTGCCTATCAAATGCTTTCGTCGATTACTCTCCCAACTCGAATCACGCAGACTTCTATCACTCTTATCGATAATATCTTAATTCCTCCTACTGATTCTACTCTTGTCTCTGGTAATCTTACCGTGTCTATCTCAGATCATCTTCCTCAATTTTTTTTTTTTTTGACATCAAGCCAGTGGCTAAGCCTAATCAACCTTTGGGATTTCGTCGTGATTGGTCAAAATTCAACCACGAACAATTTAAAACCCAATTTGAACGTTTAAATTGGAATGGAATTTTAAAAATCGAGGAAGGTGATGTAAATTCTTCTTTCGATTCTTTTTTAGATCATACTACATCTTTATTCAACGACCATGTTCCTTTGGTAAAAATCACTCGTCGTGAATCAAATCTTTTTAATAAACCTTGGATAACCAAAGGTCTTCTTGTATCGATGAAAGTTAGGGACAATCTTTTTCTTGACTACTTTTCTGCTTCTTCTCCTGATATCAAATCTTTTCTACGTTCTAGGTATAAGTTTTATCGTAATCGCATTGTTTCTTTGCTTCGTTTCAGTAAAAAACTTCACTATTCTCGCTATTTTCTATCCAACCCTACTAATCTCCGGAAAATTTGGATAGGCGTTCGTGAAATAATCTCGTCTAAATCTATTAAGTCAGATTCTTCTATCTCTCTAATACTCAATAATTCGCTTACTTCGGATCCTGCAAAGGTTTCTGAAGCTTTTAATGATTTCTTCTCCTCGATTGCTGACAAAATTCGCTCGAAAACTCCTTTCACCCGACACCATTTCTCCAATTGGCTCAAAAACTGAAACGCTAACTCTTTCTTTACCTTCGGTACTTCTCCACTTGAGGTATCAGAAATTCTTCTTTCCCTGGAAAAACACAAAGCTTCAGGTCCTCACAGTTTACCTTTTCCTGTCATTTCAGCAGTGAAAGACCATCTCTCTGTTATTCTTTCTGATATCATAAACCTTTCTTTTTCTACTGGGGTCTTTCCTACTAAGCTCAAGGAGGCTCTTGTTATTCCTGTCTATAAAAACAAAGGCTGGCCATTAGAGGTTGGAAACTTTAGACCAATATCTCTTTTGTCTAATATCGATATTCCTGTCTATAAAAACAAAGGCTCGCCATTAGAGGTTGGAAATTTTAGACCAATATCTCTTTTGTCTAATATCGATAAGATTTTTCAAAAACTAATGCATAAGCGTCTTATCAAATTTCTTGAGAACTCAAAGATTATCTATCCTTCTCAGTTCGGTTTCCACTCGAAACATTCGACTGTATCTGCCCTTTGTCATTGTGTGGAAAACATTTACAAGGCGGTCGATAGTGGTAAGTTTGGCTGTGCTGTTTTTATAGATCTCCAAAAAGCCTTTGATACCGTTGATCATGATATTTTGCTTTCTAAACTTGATTTTTATGGTATTCGAGGAATTCCTCTTGATTGGTTTCGCTCTTTTCTTTCCAATCGCTCACAATCTGTCTCAGTATCCGGCTTTAAATCGAAACTCAGACATAATTCTTCACGATGTTCCACAAGGATCTGTACTTGGACCTCTTCTTTTCTTCCTTTATGTTAATGACCTTGCATCTGCTATTTCTTATTCCGATGTTAATCTTTTCGCTGATGACACCATGTTATTTCAAAGTGACCATTCTTTGAAGTCAATGACCAAAAAAATCAACATTGATTTGAAATTACTCACAAACTGGCTGAATGCCAACAAGATTGCTTTAAACCGCAGCAAAACAGAACTTTTAATTTTCAAGCCTAAACGAAAGGTTAGTGACTATGAAATTAAAATTAAAATTAATGGTCACAGGTTGATTCCAAGTAAATTTGTAAAATACCTTGGTGTTTATATCGACGATGAGCTCAGTTGGAAATATCATATAAACTTTGTTTGTAGTAAACTCAAGCGCGCTAACGGTGCTCTGAGTAAACTTCGTCATTTTCTGTCTAAAAAAATCCTCTTATCTCTTTACTTTTCTTTATTTCATTCTCATCTTTCATATGGTGCTCAAATCTGGGGTCAACGTAATAATATCCACACCAATCGTATTCTAACTCTTCAAAAACAATCTTTGCGAATCATGTCACGTGCTCCTTCTTCACCTCTTTTTCTTCGATATAAAATCTTGTCATTTTTCGATTTCGTTAAATTCTTAAACATACTTTTTGTATTTAAGTTCTTTAACGACCAACTACCCTCTGCTCTCTCCACTACATTTAATTTGCAGCGATTAAATCAGCATAATCGTGGTCATCCAAGTCGCGCTAAGCCTGGATTACTTAAACTACCAAAGATGACAACTGTCTCCTTTTGGCAACAATTCACTTTGTTACCAAGCTGTTTTATCTTGGAACTTATTACAAAATTACCTTGCTGTTGATGACATCTCAACTTTAGCATTAAGTCGCTTAAAGTATCTCGCCAAATTATTCTTTTTCTCATCCTATGTTGATTAAATTAACCTTTTTCTTACATTTTTCTTTCTTTTTCTTTTCTTTCTTTTTCTTTTCTTTTTCTTACATTTTCAAATATAATTTTCACTTTCTTTTTTGATGTTTTTTTTTTATGTTTTTATATTAATTTTTGTCAGTTACGATACATTTTTTCTATCTTTGTAAGAGTTTATAGGGGATCACCTCCTTTGTTTAGATTAACTCTATGAGTGTGGTCTCCCGTCGAGTTATAGACAAATAAATACTTTACTTACTTACTTACTTACATTTAAGGGAAGTCATGCGTTATGAACTTGGTGTCCTACCGCAAATTGTGATGGTACTCTTCGAAAAACACAGAAGTCAAATCTTTTTAAGCTTTTAGAGGGGAAAATGTCCGAAACAGTTGACATACCAGCAAATTGTCCGAAGATCTTTGATGGTATGGTCTTGCTTCAGAAGCTACCGCCGACTTTGACAACATTTGGAGACCTTCCCGATTATTTGCTGAAGAAGATCTTGTGTGGTGATTCCAGAGTAGCTTCTTTGTGACTGATTTCTACCTTGACAATTCTATCAAAAGCATGGAAAGAGATCGGCGTTCTGCTACAGATTCGTTACGGTCATGAGAAGAGATCAAGCTGTACCGAAGCAATTCTCCAGATTTCTACGAAATTCAGAAAACAAACTGGAATTGTTGGACTTTTTGCTAGAAGGTTGGTCCACCAACGAAAAGTACTGTACCCTATTAGAACGGAAAACCATGTATGTCACCATACGTGACAAGGCCTTTGCCATAGGGTCAAACCAAGGAGTACTGTCCTTTACTGCAGTTGGTGAATTGAAAAGTAAACAAGAGGAAGCAGACACAAAGATGTTTTTGTGTGTTGCATTTGTTTCTACGATTGGTTTTTGTTCATGCAACATTATCACTGTCGATTCAGATGTTGCAATACTCTCACTTTATTACCAACAACAGCTTGATGTTAACATCTACTTGCAAATGGGAACAGGCATCAGAGAAAAAACCTTTGAAAAGGTTTTCAAGTGACCTTCCAGATGACATTCTACAGGTCATACTGTCCATCCATGCACTATCTGGGTGTGATTCTACCAGTGCTCTAGTTGGAATTGGCAAGATAAAGATGTATAATGCCGTTTGTGCAAATGAAATGTTTTTGGATGCTGCCAAAGTGTTAGGTAGCGATCGCATGCTTGACGAGGATCTCTTCCAAACTTTGGAAGAATTGTTTTGCTATCTCTATGGATTTAAGAATGAAAAAAGAATAAACTATTGCAGATACATGGTCATGACATCAAGAAAGAAGATGCCTGATCCAGAAAAGATCCCTCCAACCGAAGATGCACAGCACATAATGCGTTGCAATTACCAAATTCATGAATGGAAAAATGCCCTAAACAATGAGCATGTTCCAGCAGATCCAAATGGTTGTGGCTGGGAAATATCAAACAACGGTCTTGACATCAAGTGGATGACTAAAAAACCAGCTCCGGACGAAATTCTAGAGTTCACTACCTGTTCCTGTAAAAAAAGAAGTTTCTGTACTGATCAATGTCAATGTTATGCGTTAAATCTTCGATGTTTAGATCTCTGTGACTGTCGAAGTTGCAAAAATGATGAGGAAGTAAACGAAGAATCATATGATAGCAAAAGTGAAAGTGACATTGAAAGCGAAAATGACATAAGTGACAGTGAAGATCATTTCAGTGACAATGAATGATTTTCCTTTTATCTTTTACATGTTTTTCTTATTTAGTTTGATCAACGTTCTTTACTTTACATACCGAAAACTTCGGAATGTGACTGTTAATTTCTTTCGTGATATTTTTCTAGACTTTCAACGTGAAAATTTGAGTTCCACCACCATGAAATGCGTACCTTTAGCAATGTAACCAAGAGAATCTAATTCTATTAGTTGTATTCTTTAAGCACTGTGAATATTAAACATTGGGCAATGGTAAAATAGATATCGATAACTTAAAAATGATCAAATTTCTGAAAAATTGTTGCATTTTCTTAGTCATCGTATGCCTTGTAATTTTGCCCTGTAACTTCATGTGTATTAATAAGTAAGTTATGAAAATTTGCACATACTGTAAGGATACCTTAATGTACAAACATTTAAAATAATATTTCATTTGAAGTAGTTTCTACTCAGTTATTGTAACAACAATACAGCAAAAAACAAGATGGTGATATCAGCACTTTTAGTAGTTGTTTTGTACCAAACTTTTATATGGCCTTAATGCAATTTTAATGAAGTACATTTTGGGTGAGTTTCAAGCGCTTGGTGCAAATAGTTCAAAAGATATTGGCATCTTTAAAACACTTATTTTAGGCTAAAATATAACACTTTCTTCAGTCTGGTCTTTAAAATACAGAACCACAAGAAAATTCAAAATGGCAAACATCATTTTTCTGAAACCTTACTCCCGGAGATCATCCCACTAAATATCAATATGTAAGAATCATTTATCAGCCTTAAATTTAATGATCTTGAGAACCTTGCAGGAGCTAAAAATCATAAGGGAATGTCACCAATTGTGGTACAAAACAATATTCCTTAATATTTTTCCACTCGTAAAGAAATAATAAATCGTGTATACCAATCAAAATGTGGTGAAACGATTACCCTGATACATACAGAAGATTTAGAGCTAATCAACCATTGCGACGATTATATCATTCGCTAAAAGCTTTGATCCATCCAAGGCGAAATTATTGGGTTTTTTTATAAGTTACGTGATAATTATTGAGATTACAAACGAGTAGGGTGCGAAAAATCCTGCTCATGTCTCCTAACGGGCAAAATCATCAAAAAGTCACTGGTGGCGAAAGTTTCTCTCGCGAAAGTTTCTCTCGCGAAAGTTTATCTGGCGAAAGTTTATCTCGCGAAATTTTGCTAGTTTTTCAACAAATCCTTGGTTCCCTAAAAATTATCCTAAATTATTTCAAAAAATTCTTCATTCGCGAAAGTTTATCTCGCAAAAATTAAACAATTTGTTCATTCGCGAAAATTTATCCAAACAGTTTCGCGAGCTTTTCTTAACACCACTTCTCAGATCATCGATTCTCGCGCAATATTCTTTTCCGATTAATTTTTTGGAAAACTAAACGATCGACAGAAGTCAAAGTTACGTATAAAGTTGTTGAACAAGTATTATTAGTCTGACGAAGGCTTATCAAAACCTCGTGACATCAATAAATGGTCAATATGTATGTTTGTAGATCTCCAAATCTATTTGCTGAATATTTAGTAGCTATTTTACTGAAGTCAATGCTAAGTTTCAAACAGGGAATCTGCATAGGATCAACCTGTCATTGCTGAAACTGAGAGAGTGTGGAAGTCGGTATTCGTTTTAACTGTTTACTGACTATCATTCGTAGAGAAAACGATAAGATATGTTGATAAAGCACTTTGTATATATGCAATTCTTAAGTCTGAGTTTTCTGAAGTTCAATGAATTATGATTTTCGGGACGTCACTGCGGAGTCTCCTTTATGTCTTTACAACGTGAAGGCGTCGATGGGATATCGTTTAAGAAAGCTTGTGCTTATTTTCCATTTTTCCTTTTATCTTCTGAATGTCACTTTTAAAACTGTTAGTATGTTGATAATTTTAGAATTTACACATTTCTAACAGTTCGCGACCTTAGATTTAAAGGGTTCTATATCCGAAAAAGCAATTTTGAGATATTTGCATTTTAAAAAGTGTAGTCTTATATAAAGAATTTCCATACGGCTATCATTCTATTTTCATTTCTTTTCGATGGTCATGAACATTCTGTGAAACAGTTTGGAAAATAACTATGGCAAAAGATTGCTTAATCGATGATATTAAGGATTTTATTTTGAGGATAGAACCTATTTAATGAAAAAGTTGGAAATTTCACAAAGTTGAAAAAGTTCTATGATATTTTTTTACCTAATTAAGTAAGGACTTTCAAGGATTTGAATGAGAAGAAAATTTTCCATGTATTTTCAAAGGTATCTTATCTGTAATATTTGTGAACCCAGTCAAAAATAATAAGATAACAGCGCTAGGTATGGAAAACTTTAAAATGAGATGATTGTAATTCTAATTTATGGAACAGGCTTTTATCAAATTGAACTTGAATATAGCATACGAAGAAATATGAATATGATTATGAACATTGCAGCTTAGCAAATAACTGTTAAGCTGCAATGTTTTTCATTCCTGTGCAAATGTTCGATTTAAATAAATACACGTATTTTTTTTTATAAGCAACCCAACTTTTGGCCTCCTTGGAAAGTTGATTAAAATTCGTTAATTCGTTAACAATTACATTCATCTTAATTAACTTAGAAATATCAGGCTAAATAAGAAATAAGAAATATCAGGCTAAATAAGAAAAAAGGCAAGTAAAGAGCAAAGAAAAAAAATTAAAAACTTCAAATAAAACAATAAATGGTGAGTATAAACTACTATAAAGTATACTATGGTACTTAATTTTTACAAGGAAGTGTCGAAATTTATAAAATCATTGTCATCATTTTGATCTTCGTCCATCACAATGAACAGTTTATGTTCGATATGCTGCTTAGATAAAAACTAGGACCAAGGAGAGTTGCCTAACTTTTTTAAAGATTTGCCTAAGGCTGCTTATAAACTGGTTGCTTATAAAACATACGTGACCTAATTGTAAATCAGCAAACATTTATGCTGAATTAATTTATTAAATAAATAGATAAGTGCAAATAACAGTTATTAGATTTCGCTAAGCGAAAGATATTGGTTTCGGTGGCATTCTATCTATCTATCTATCTATCTATCTATCTATCTATCTATCTATCTATCTATCTATCTATCTATCTATCTATCTATCTATCTATCTATCTATCTATCTATCTATCTATCTATCTATCTATCTATCTATCTATCTATCTATCTATCTATCTATCTATCTACGTATTTACCACATAGTCACAAAAAAAGGATCTTTCCCTGAAGGAAAAACAAAAAGAAGGGTTTCAATTACTTTTTTGATTCCAAGGACCACTGTGAAATTTAAATTAAGTAAACTTTAGTGGCGCTTTTGATGTTGATATCCTTCGAAGATCAACTGCAGTGAAGAAGAAGCTTTACAAGCAGTTTTAATTTTTAACTCTAGCTTCAAACCGTCTATTACAAACAAACTATTTGTTTGTTATTTGATTTGTTTATTTTGTTTGAGTATTTTGGATAGATTTTCGTTTTTTAAAATTTTTTCGAACAAATCTTTTTTTCTTATCTCTTTTGGCTCACGTTTTTCTTATAAAATAATTTTTAAAAAATTCATGGTTACAGCTCATACAAGTATATTTCTTTTGTTTCAATTTGTGATGTTTATTAATAAAGTTAGGTTTACACAATAAAACTTTTTTATTTCTATGCGTACATAGCAGATCTTTTTAACAAAATGCATAAGTAGGGCAACTAGGCTCAGAAACAGGGAGGTTACGCGGAAATACGAAAACACGTATCACTATGGAGACAGGTTTATTATAAATTCCGCTCTGCAACCCAATGAACCCTCAAGTATGTATTTAGAATGGGCGTTATTTATAGGTCGCTATTCTTAAAAAAACATAAGCGAAATCTTTCGACCATCCGTTCGTCTTGTTGTAAATTAACAACAAGTGTAAATTTCATGCTCTGCGAAGGAGACCACAATTACGTTTCGAGAAGCGTTTTCTTTGCGACTACCGCGAGCATTTGATATTAGCTTTTAACGTTGTATAAATATTTCATTCACAACGAAATCTTCATAGTTGACCTCCTACTGTTTAGTTTACATGTCATACCGATAACCTTCCCCTTTTTAACCTCATATGTTCTTACATATATTTTTGGAAACTGCTGTGCCCTAATTTGTAATTACTTGTCCCAATTTGCAATACCTGTCCTAATTTGTGATAAAATTGAAACTTAAGATGAATAATTTGAAAGGGGACGTTTTAAGAGTTACAGGTATCTAATTTTCACTTTTTACAATCATTTTTTCAAATATTGTTAATCGTTCTTCAAGACTACTTTAGTCACGAAGAAATTAAAACGAGAAAAATTGTCGCAAATTTTTATTTTTTATTCGAACATAACAACAAGATTTGTAAGCTTGTAGAAAAACAAATGTAGCCGTGTAAACTGCGCCTAAGAAACTATGAATTGTTTGATTGGTATATAATAAGGGGTGTCCACACTAGAATAAGGCATGTTTATAAATCCACATAGAGCATGCGTACTGACAAAATGGAAGAAAATTAAATAAAAAAGAAAATTAAAAAAAACAACAAAAAAACCCCCAAAAATAAAAGAACAACAACAACAACAAAACAAACAGGCCAAACAAGAAAGTTTGCAAGAAAGACATTATCGTCAACATCTTTAATTAATAACAAAGAAAAACAAGCGTAAGATTCTGTATGAAGCGTTCACACTGCGCGCTAACGATGAGATAAGCACAACGTACATGCTAAGCTAGCCCATTTTTTAAATTTTGATACCGTATTTCTCCACGTATAAGCTCATCTGGGCTTCTTTTAGTTATCCATGCTCCATGGGGGATTTCAGAACAACTGTTATTTTGTGTGAATGGGTGGACCAGCGAAAAATCACAGAGGAAAAACGTGAACGAAAACGAAGAAAGAGAAAGTTGGTCGAAAGATATTTACACAGTCTTTTTTGTTTACCTGCCATTTTTATTTTTACTCTCTCATCAACACACGTCTTTCCCCGTCATGTGATAAATTCTTACATCTTCATTAATCAAAATTTTACTCTCATTAAGGACATTTTGTAAGTTTCCTTTGAAGATCAGAGAAATTATTCTTATCTCATCGTTAGCCGAAAAAAAAATCAAAAAAATTTGATTTCAAAAAATCAGCATGTTCACACTATGAGATAAAGAAAAAGCTTATCACGCGCACTGTGGTTATCTCGCCGTTAGCGCGAGAACCACGCTTTAAAAGAAGCTTAGCCAGCTTCACTTTTTATCTGCTGTCCAAAATTGAGTAATTGGTTCTAAATTTTGATTGTCATTATTCCCTCAAATTTGACCTATTTCAAATTATTTGGCTATCTCATAAAATTTTAATTAAAAATGAAATTTCCACCTGTGTTGTTATTTACCTATTTTTCTACACAACCCCAAGACAAATATGTTAACATCAGCACAGGTGAAAACACAAAGTTGAAATTACGGCCTCGTTCTCATGTACACGAACAACATAAAAATCAATTCGATGTACTTTTTTCGGCATATTGCGTTGAAGCAATTTCTGCGAGTAATTACAATGAAGACGTTTGCAGTACTTTTGACCGCCTGTTGTGTCTACGTCATCTGTCAAGATGTGGAAGACAACAGAGGCGGGATGGTTGAGGACAAAAAGAAGTGTCTCGCAGAATTCATGAATTGCCGTAAAGAGAAGGTAGAATATAACCTGTTATTTTATTTCATGGTAGAAATAATCGTGTTTACATTAACTCTTTTTGAATGCCTTTTAGGTTTCATTTCAGTGCATTACTCAGTTCCACAAATGCAAGAGTCCAAAACGATCAACTCCTGCCCCAACACCAAGATCACGTGGTACCAGAGAAACACGTGGATCGCGTGGGACCAGAGGAACACCAGAGTCACGTGGTACTAGAGGAACAGGTGGATCTCGCGGAACCAGAGGAACACGTGGATCGCGTGGAACCAGAGGAACACAAGGGTCACGTGGTACTAGAGGAACACGTGGATCGCGTGGGACCAGAGATAGTATAATGGGGATTCAAGCGCAAAAACGCGCACGCGCACACGCACACACACACGCACACGCACGAAACCCTGCGCATGCGTCGAAAACTGTTGACATCAACACTATCATCGAAAACCGTTGAAAACTGGTGCCACCCCTTCTGCGCATGCGTCGAAAACTGCTGACATCAAGACTATCGTCGAAAACCGTCGAAAACTGTTGACATCAGCACTATCGTCGAAAACTGCTGACATCACGCACACGCACGAAACCCTGCGCATGCGTCGAAAACTGTTGACATCAGCACTATCGTCGAAAACCGTCGAAAAGTGTTGACGTCAGCACTTTCGTCGAAAACCAACGAAAACATCAGCACTATCGTCGAAAACCGTCGAAAACTGCTGACATCAGCACTATTGTTGAATACTGCTAACATACATATTGAATGAGTCAGGGAATTCCCTGACTCATGCGTCAGTTCTGCCCACTCGTAAAAAATTTCCAAGTTGAAAAAGTGTATGTAATAAAGGATGTTGAGTAACAAAACAGTTCGAGAATTGAGAACCCAAGCAAAAGAGCGTGGCTTTAAAGGGTACTATAAGCTTAGGAAGGCTGACCTCATCAATTTATTAGATGCTCCAGTAAGACCACCTAGGAGAGCTGGAGTAAGGAAACCTCTTAGACAAGTCACTATACATAGATACATGAAGCCTGAATACATGGATATTTTTGGGGTTCAAGAGATGATGAAGAACCGATCAGTTGTAAAATCTAAACTCAACGAATGGTATGACTGGCTTGTGAGTTATGTACCAAAGTCAATTAAAGAGCCTATACAGAACGCTTTCTCTAAAGCAAAAAGTGATATTTTAAAGTTGTACAACAATACAAAGGAAAAGCTTGGGTTAAAAAGTATGGTTGAAGAACAGGCGATGGAAGACACCAACAACACAAGTATGAGTGATGATTTTATACCTATGAAGCATAAGCATGCACTACATAAAAGCTTTCGAAGCTTTCGTATAGCTGGTATAGCAAAAGCTGATGTTGATGGATACTTCACACTAGTGAGAGCAAATGTGGAGAAGTTAATGGAAGAGCAGGTTGAGGACATGGGGTCTGCTAAAGTACAACTCTCTCTATGGATCATGTGGAAAAAGCGAGAGAAGCTTTTAATTCAAGTTGAAGATGATGATCTAGAAGGAGAAGATTTTACAAAAGGAGATAAATATGGATATATAAGGATAGACAAAGTTTTTAACAGCTTGATGATGAGAGTGTGCCAAGGTAGTGACATGAAAGAGATATTGGATGAGATGTTTGCATATATCAAAACCCAAGTAGAGCATCCTGCATTACCACAAAGCGGCTTCACCATCAATCACATCATGCACCTGGACGTAGACTTTCACAAGCTGCAGCTGATGAGAGGATCTTCATACATCAAACTACCATCCTGGATAGCGTCGAAAAAGGCAATCATCAACCCTAAAAACGATGATGAAGAATGCTTCAAGTGGGCTGTAATAGCAGCACTACATCATGAAGAGATTGGAAAAGATCCACAACGCATTTCAAAGCTACAGAAGTATGAGAATGAGTACAACTGGGATGGTTTGGAATTTCCTGTAGCAATAGACAAGATAGGAAAGTTCGAGAAGAATAATCCTAACATTGGGGTGAACGTACTATATATCGAAGAAAAGTCTACAAAGAGGAGGATCAACACCACACGAGAATCTAATCGTGACATAAGCGCAAAGAAGCAAGTCAATCTGTTGATGGTATGTGATGGAGAGAAAAATCACTATACAGCCATCAAGAATCTGTCAAGGTTGTTGGGTCAAGAAAACACAAATCACAAATGTGCACAGCACTTTTGCATCAACTGTCTAAATGGTTTTCACAATGTAGAGTCACGAGACAAGCACTATATCTACTGCTCTGGCAATGAACAAGTTAGAGTGGAGATGCCTGGAGAGAAGGAAAAATGGCTGTATTATAACAATGGAGAGATGCAGTTCAGAGTACCTTTTGCTATCTATGCAGATTTCGAGAGTCTTTTAGTACCTATGAAGGAAGATGGGAGAGAGAAGAACACAAAAACACTATCGAAGCATATACCTTCAGGATGGTGTACGTACAGCAAGTTTGCGTATGGAGATGTGCAAGATCCTCTAAAAGTATACAGAGGTGAAGATTGTGTAAAGAAGTTTGTGGATCATCTGGAAGATGAAGTTAAGCGGTTGTATGCGACATTTCCAGAGCAGTCGATGATGGAACTGACGGATGTTCAGAAGCGTGATCATTGGGATGCAGAAACTTGTCACATATGTATGCTGCCATTTTCAGATCCTCAAAATCGCAAAGTCAGAGATCACTGTCACTATACAGGTTTATATCGAGGTGCCGCACATAACAATTGCAACCTAAGATACAAGATCCCACATCATATCCCTATCATCTTTCACAACTTAAGTGGCTATGATGCACACCTCTTCATTAGAGAACTGGGGGAAAAGTACAACATGGAAGATATAGGATGCATCGCGGAAAATAGGGAAAAGTATATATCCTTCCATGTCAAAATAGCAATACCACTTGCTGGTGTTTTCAACTCTGATGGTGCGCAAGTGTACAAGAAGATCGAGCTGAGATTCATTGACAGCTGTAGATTCATGGCATCAAGTTTGGATAAATTGTCCTCTAATCTTAGCGATGAGCAGTGCAGAAATCTTCGATGGTTTTACAAGGAAGATAGCATCTTTCAGTTGATGCGCCGCAAAGGTGTATATCCATATGAGTATATGGATAGTTGGGAAAAGCTTGCTGAGAGAGAGCTACCTCCAAAAGAAGCCTTTTACAGCAAGCTGAACATGTGTGGTATAAGTGACACAGACTACGAACATGCACAACAGGTGTGGAGAAGAGTGTCTCCAAAAGGAGACGTGACAACACTTGGAGATTACCACGATGTGTACTTGGCAACGGACGTTCTACTGTTAGCAGATGTGTTTGAAACGTTTCGGGATACATGCTTGCATCACTACCAATTGGATCCACTCCATTTCTACACAGCACCCGGTTTGGCGTGGAAAGCAGCCTTGAAGTATACCCGAATAGAGTTAGAACTGCTCACAGACATAGACATGCTGTTAATGTTCGAGAGAGGTATACGAGGAGGTATAACACAAGCTGTACATCGCTATGTAAAAGCAAACAATAAGTATATGGATGATCAATATGATCCGAAGGAGGAATCCTCATATGTAATGTACCTTGACGCAAACAACCTTTACGGTTGGGCTATGGCATCAGACTTGCCAACACATGGATTTAGATGGGTAAAAAATGTTGAGAAGTTCACACCTGAAGGTATTGCGAAGTTAGTTAAGAAGAATGAGTATGGCTATCTGCTGGAGGTGGATATCGAGTATCCAAAGAGGCTACATGATGCTCATAATAGTTTACCATTTCTACCTGAGAGAATGACGCTTGCAAAGGTGGAAAAACTCGTACCAAATCTCCACAACAAGCATGAGTATGTCATAGATATAAGAGCGCTACATCAAGCGTTGACTCATGGCTTAGTTCTGAAGAAAGTCCACCGAGTCATCAGGTATCATCAGGTTGCCTGGCTCAAGCCTTACATAAACTTAAACACAAGACTGAGAAAAGAATCAAAGAACGACTTCGAAAAAGACTTTTTCAAGCTTATGAACAATAGCGTGTTTGGTAAGACGATGGAGAATATACGGAACCATCGCAATATGAAGTTAGTTACGAGCGAAAAGAAGTATAAGGGGTACGTCATGAAACCTAACTTTAAAAGTGGAGTTCGCTTTAGCGCAAACTTGATGGGTGTGGAGATGGGTAAGACAAGTATCAAGATGATGAAGCCTGTATACATAGGTCAGGCTATACTTGATATGAGTAAGATGTTAATGTATGAATTCCACTATGACTACATGCAGCCGAAATATGGCAGTAAGCTGCAACTCTGCTATATGGACACTGACAGCTTCGTGTACCACATCAAGACGGAAGATTTCTATCGAGATATAGCTGAAGATGTAGAAAAGAGATTTGACACGAGTAATTATTCAGAGAAAGACAGATTATACACATTAAAGAATGAGAAGGTTATTGGTCTGATGAAGGACGAACTTGGTGGTAAGATCATGACGGAGTTTGTGGCTTTACGAGCTAAACTCTATGCATACAAGACGCTAGAGAAGAAGACAAGCGATGCAAAGGCATGAAAAAGTGTGTGGTTAAAAAATCCATTACATTCGAAGATTATAAGAAGTGTCTAGAAGATGGAGGAAATCTATATAGAGAAATGGTAGTGCTTCAAAATAAGAAACATCAAATGTATACACAAAAAGTGAACAAGATTGCTTTGAACAGAGACGATGATAAACGCATCATACAGACAGATTTGATCACAACGCGTGCTCGAGGATTCATAAATTCATAAGATTCATGCTGAATAGTGAGTAATTCATGAGAAGTTTTTTCTCATGATCTCATGACGCAAATGAGGTGAAATTGTACGCTTGAGTGATTTTAAGCTGAATTTTTCCGAGAGACACCACAAGCAGACATTGAAGTGTAAATGAATGGTATAAAACTTAAGAGCGGAATAATTTGAAATTGTGGTGAACAGGCGACAGAGTCTGCCGGAAAGGGAAGGTCTAGTGGAGCGGCTAGATTGGAACTGGATGGTGCCGTCCGCTCCCGGTATTCACCACAAAATGTGCCAAAAGTTGTCGGGAAAAACTGTGACTAAATGTAATACACTCGAGCAGAACATGAACGGCCATTACGTGCGTAGTAGTCGGAGCTCGTAAGTAGTCACACACAAATAGTCTAAGATCTAGGGGTAGAGCTCAGAGCTGGTGGATTCGAGAAGCCAGGGTGGAGTGCCGGTTAGATCGAAGACAATGAATTAAAAACCCTCTAGGGTATCGCAACAACAACATCATCATCAACAACAAAAACCCTAGGGGGTTCTCCTAAGGGAGTTTTGTAATAATAATATAATATTCGTTTCATGTAGCTCATCACCGCCACATGAAAGAAAATGTACGAAGTAATACTACTCATCTGTTTCTGCGTTCCGACAGGACTTTGGATGTTTGTTTTCTGGAAGTGTCGTCATATAATAAATCTAGTCATGAATATCGATGGATCTCTTAGACGTAGTTGGTACTCCAGCAGAAGCGCAGAAAAGAGCAGAGCTTATACGTGCTGTACAAAGTGGTCAACATCTTGGCGGTAAAAAACCTTGGACAGTTGAAAGAGTGAATAAGTTGCAAGACAAGACCATCGAAAAGCTATACAAAACATACACGGAGGGGAATGAGTTCCAACAAGAAACGCCTGATTTCAACGCTCTGATATCTAATTTGGTAGGTGTGAGAGATGTTTCAAAGATGATGAAGGAGATCAACGGAAATCCACTCATCACTAATTCCATCACGAGTTATATGGCGGCATCTATGCCTGGCGTTTCACCTATGGATGTGATAGGGTCTACTATCTACTCAAATTGTAAAACTTTTCTCGGTCCTTTGGCGCTGTTTGCGATCATTTTTAGCAATCTTGATTGGATTAAGTACGCAAAAATCGCTGAAGAGCGTCAAATAAATGAGCGAAGACGAGAAGAAGATAGTAAAATTGAAGGACCCTGGGAGAGTCGCGAGCGGGAAGAAGCTAGCAGAGTGGAACCGAAAGAATAAAAGAACTTAGAAGTACCTACGCAAGTACCTACACAAGTACCTAATCAAGTACCTAATCAAGTACCTACGCAAGTACCTACACAAGTACCTAATCAAGTACCTAATCAAGTACCTACGCAAGTACCTACACAAGTACCTACTAAGACGTATATGATTGGAGGAGCTGGTGGTGCCATAGCTGTTTTAGCTGTGGGGTTGTTAGTCTGCTACTTCTACACACGATCTTCTACTAAGCCTTCCGCTGACACTGGCTCAAAGGTGCAAGCACAAAAACAAGATCATTTTTGCTTAATATAAATGGAGAAAGAATTCATGGATAGCATGTGGCAGGCGGCACGTTTACTAGGCTACACCAGCTTGTACGCGTACGCTGGAAAAAAATTCTTCAGTGTAGGAGCTCCATCCGCAAAGCTAGATTTAGCTGATGTGGGAAAGCTTGGACTATACCTTGAGATGGCAATTTTGTCAGATGATTACGCACTCAAGCAAGGGTGGTACAAGGATAAAATTTCGGTTTAGATAAATGGTTAGCATCTTAATAGGAGGGGCAGTAAGTGCAGCACTATTCACGTTTGGCAACTACGCAGAGAGGGCTCTCTCTGGTGATGAGGAAGCAGCAGCAGATCGAGAAGAACGTGCTATGGCAGCCGAAAAAACGAGACAAGCACAAATGGAATGGGATCGAGAGCGCGCGACACGCCTTGACTTTATCAACAACAGACTTCGACAAGAAAATAACGCCTCTGCGTACATCTCTGATCTTGATCGAGGTATGCACGAGTACTACGAGGCAACACAACAGCGTCTCCCACCTTTACCCCCTAGGCCTGAATTAACGGATTTTTATAACCCTTCTGAAGCTCAAAAGACTGGTGAATTGGTAGCGATCGCTGGAACTCTAGGTATTGTTGGATTTCTGCTCTACCGTATGTAATAAATGACTGAAACGTTGCGTGACATCTACTACAAACCAGAGAATCTGTGGAAAGGGAAGAAAGCCATTAAAGAGCTTCAGAAGGCTGCTGGATTCACTAGGAAACAAGTTTTGGAGTGGCTAACTCGTCAAGCCTTATGGCAGATACATCTACCAAGGCCTAAGCACATCGACTATCCTCACTTTTACGTGACCAAGGTGAACAAGATCCACCAGGCCGATCTTTTGTATCTTCCTCATGACAAAGTCTATCAGAATACGTACAAGTACGCTTTGAATGTGATCGATATTGCTTCAGGGTATAAAGCGAGTAGACCTCTGAGAACGAAGAAGGCGAGCGACGTTGCAGAGATGTTTGCTGACATTTACAAAAAGGGTCCACTAAAGTGGCCTGAGAAGCTCTATGTAGATAACGGATCAGAATTCAAGTCGGAAACAGCCAAGGTCTTCCAGAAGCACGATGTCGAGGTGGTGAGAACTACAACAAAGCATAACCACAGAAAGCAGGCCTTTGTGGAAAACTTTAACAAACTCCTCGCGGAGAAACTTTTCCCTATACAAGATGCGCAGGAGTTGGAAGATCCACAGAAAAACAGTACCACTTGGGTAAAACACTACCAGAAAAGTGTGAGTCAACTGAACAACAATGTTCTTGCCAGAACCGGCATGAAACCCTCAAAGGCGATTAAACTGGAGGAAGTTCCGTTAAAAGTTGGGTTTTACCCGAAGGAAGAAACTTTACCTGAAGCGGGATTATACCGCTATTTGCTAGCGCCGGGTGAGGAACATGACGGCATAAAACGACGCGCAACAGACAACAACTGGAGTCGGGAAACGTATCGGGTCGATAAGATACTGCAATACCAAGGTCAGCGTGTTTTGTACTACCTAGAAGATGGGCCGGAGAGATCTTTTGTACGTGAAGAACTTATGCTTATTCCTGAGGATACGGAGGTACCTCCAGAATACGTCAAAAAGTGGTAGTCTCATAAATATTTCGAGGTTAGGGTCTTTGTTGCATATAATAAAGATGTTACGTTTTGGGCAAATCGAAGTTTCAAGGAAGGACTTTAACTCTAATGTAGAACTTACCGATATTTACACTATCGACATGTCAAAGATCACTATAGCAGAACCTATCGTAGCAAACAAGAACGACCTGAGGTACTACATCGGGTATGAGAAGGAAGCGAGTACCAGCGGGCAACAAAGTTGCAAAATTGTTCCTCTCTTGATCAAGACCCCAAAGAATTGCCACTCTTCAGGGGTATCGAGGTATAACGAGACATCTGCCTGGAAGATGGGATTCAACGTGTTGGATGATAAAGCTTGGTGTGATGCCTACAACGCGATTGCTGATCGTGTGCAAGAGCTTCTCTTCAAGACCTTGACAGGTACTGTGATAAGTACTGCAGGCTGGATCAACCCAAAGCTCATCTCCTTGGATGGTAACATCAAAACAAAGTTTATAAACGATTCACCGCCGTTCAACAAATCCTGCAAGGCCACTGGTGTGTTGAAGATCGGAAGCGTGTACACACAGACCCATCACAACCACTACCTCCAAGTCCATCTGAAAGAGTGCAAGTACCATGAAACAGATATGCGTGAGAGCCTTCTCAGTGATGACGATGAGTAGAGACTTCAAAGTTAATGTTGTAACTTTGAAGAAAATGGCAACAGTGAAACAACTAAGGCTGAAAGCGAAAGAAGAAGGTCTTCGAGGCTATTCTACGATGAACCGAAATGAACTTACGAGGGTCTTGAGTGGTGAAATAAGGTACAAGCGGAACCAGTGCTCTATAGGAGTGCAGACAGAGTTCCCCGAGTGTCACGAATGTGCACTGAATAGACTTTTTTGTAATCTCTCGAAAAAAGCGTTTGTCAAAAGACAAATTTATACATCGCCAGCAGGTGAGGAGACTGATGTTGAAACCGGAGAGATCGTAGGCTATGAGGTTGACTGTACCAGGCATTACTTCAAGTAAATGTCTCCCACTTGACGTCCATACGTGTGCAAGTTGGAAGTTGTTCATCAGGGAAATTTGTCATCATCTGGTTGATTTCATAAAATTTTTGGATATCTTTTTCTCGAACAGCCTCATAAAGTTCCAATTGATACATAGTGAAGCCTTTCCTATTGGAACGATGGTAGTTTTGGTACATTCGCCCTAGTGTTATTAGTACACCAATGCAAGAAACTATAGTTCCTAACACTGCAACCAACCACACTATAATGAAGCAGTAGCCATATATGACATGTGAAGATATCTCACATGATAAAGTTAGTGTATTGGTGTATATAACCGTGAGACTACCCTTATTTGCCTCAATCGTGCACATACCCATAGTAGGAAAGAGTACATTATTACCTGTCTTCGTTATATCTGGCACTCCTATGAGTTGTCTGCATGCCTGGAGAATCGACAGGTTCATGATGATGTACAAAATTTCCACTATAAATTGGCAAAAAATGTACACATTCTTCGTACAAGTCACAGTATCACAAAAGTACACATTATAAATCGCTGCTGCAGAGGAAGATTCTACACAGCTCTTAAATTTTTCCAATCGCTCAAAGTTCCACTTGAACAGCATATATGGCAACTGTAATGCCATTGAACATGCTAGAATGAAGAATGGAATCCATTGGTAAGATGTGATAATAGTCTTTTTCATGGGCACACATGATCCTCGCGACTTACATAGCACATGACTGCCACCTCGCTGCTGGAGAATTCCAGTCATATCGAGAGTATCAGGAATTCCGTACTCGTGAGATAGTTCATATTTTGTGAGCTCCTCATATATATATAGACCCTTCATCCAGCAAGCATTTTGTATGAATTTGTTCCCTACATCCCAACCTAACATATTGCAATTCATGCCATCTTTGTACCAACACCATGCCGTTATGAGAGTTGTCAACATGATTATCTTTGAACCCAGCAGCCTGTTAAATCTGGATGTAACTGAATCATTTCTCTTCTTAGTAAAATCTATAGCGAGAACTTGCTTGAGCGGATCTATAATATTCATTTTATCTCTTTTCAAATCCAATATTTGACTCTGCCAAGGATAGACTCCTTAAAATATTCAACGAAATGTCAAAGCCTAGAGCTTCAAGTAAATGTCTCCCACTTACTTGACGTCCATACGTGTGCAAGTTGGAAGTTGTTTCTATAAGAAAGATGACCTTATCTTTATTCAACGGATTAGCAGCAGTCGAAGTACTTTTTGATGGACAAAACCAACCATTCATTCACAGAGCAAAATTTGGTAAGTTCTTAGGGTTGAAGCACATAGATACATCTGTTCCAGATACTATGAAGCGTGAGCAACTCACTAGAGCAGAACTTGAAGAGGGGTCCCAACCGTTGGGACCCCTTGGGAGATCGCGAAACCCCCACGATGTGTTCCTTTCCTTAGAGCTCGCTCTCTGCATTTCAATGCGTAGTGACAAACCTACTGCGACTTTAGCCCGAAACTGGTTGCTGAAAGAAATTATCCCGAGAGGTTTTAACAAGATTATCCAAGAAAAGCAAAATGCCATTGAGGAAGCTGAAGCAGCTCTTGCTTTACTCAACGATGACCTTGTAGAGCGTTATCAAGTTATCGATAAACTCTTGCAAAGACATGTTCCTCACGCAGAAGACCTGCGCAAGGATAATGTTCTTCTGATTGTACGCAAGCACTCTACATCTGAAGATGATGAACATTACAACCTGCCTTACTACATCGCACGAATACAGAGACGTACAATCACAAGTAAGAGACGATGGTTACTCAACCAGTTTCCGAGCAGTGAGGAGATCGTTGTCATCGATAATCCTAACGGTATACACGCGTTTAATAGATTCGAAGAGGACGGGCATGTGGAACGTTTCCAGTGTCATTTCAGATTGATCGACTTAACTCGTGATGATCTATATGACTTGGGTGTCCCTGCCCTTGAAAATTGAAGAGGGGTCCCAACGGTTGGGACCCCTTGGGAGGTCGAGTAAATAAATGGAAGACTTTTCAAATCCAATATTTGACTCTGCCAAGGATAGACTCCTTAAAATATTCAACGAAATGTCAAAGCCTAGAGCGACTGCTCCAGAACAAACATTGTATACTTGCCATCGCTGTGGGAGCAGGAACATTCTTTCAATACCAAAACAAGTCAGGTCATGTGACGAGGGAACGTCAGTGTTCAATGAGTGTAACAACTGCCATAGCAAGTGGAGGGATGGATAATACAAATGTCGTTTTGTAGCTTTACCAAGCTATAAAACATAAGGAGGGGGTGCCTCATACATCACATAGCAGGTGCACTCGGGGTATCTGAACTGCTCACGAGCTTTTTTGCGATTTCTTCGCGACCTTCTTTCCTTCCACGTTCCAAAAGCTCTTGCTTCTGATGTTCGTAAAGCTGTTTGATCACCTTCCTTGATCGTTTTCGCAGCTCTTGCTTCATACTTGTGTAGCGCTCTTTCTCCGCCATAATTCGAGTAAACTCAGGATGATCGATGGTACCGTCTTCGTAGACTTTTGATATTAGCACACGCAGACTGTCTAGAACGGTCTGCGCAGCGAATGCGATATCATGATTTTTCTGTCTTTCTACATTGAAAATAGAGGCACATTTTTGAATACCGCTCATTATTAGACCCACCACGAGAGCTGTCACACACAGCGCGATGCTCATCGAAGTATCCATTTCTGATACCAAGCATGCAATCTCACCACCAGAGAGTACAACATTCACCGCGATCAGAAAGTAACATGCATATTTCGCAACTGCTGAGTAGTGTGAAAATTTGCGCTCTAAAGATGTTCGACTTTCTAATTCCCGAGATAGGTATGCTTCCGTCTCCTTCACCGCTTGAATTCTATAGTTTTTTGCGTATCCATTCTCTGGGTCTGGTAAAACAGGATATAGCTTCTCCGTAGTCACGTCGTACATTGCCATCTGTTTATTTGAAGACGACGAGCATATTGATAGCTTGTAAATCAACTTTCCTGCCTTGATCGTCGGTGACGTAAAAATTCAACGTTCGCGTTGAGGACCTCAATTTGCTGGGGAACATAGGACGTTCATAGTGATACGATATGATGTCGCCATACTCGTACTCTCGTTTCTGAAGATCAAATTCGTGCAAGATACCCGACCCTTTACCGTTCTCCATCAGCATCGTTGTGTTTTCGAATTCCTCACAGTACAGCCGTATAGACTTGAACGGGAAAAAGTTTGAAAAAGACTTGTAGAGGCCTTCCACGAAAAATCTATGTTTCGGACTTTTTAGACCTAGCAAGTGTAGAAGACCTTCCGTCATTATTACCTTGTACCCTTTGGATACTGATAACTGAAGCTTACCATCACATAGCTGATCTAGATATACGCTTTGAAGTGATCTTGCATTTATATTATCGCGAATATACTTTGACGTATATAACCCAGGTGCGAAGTTAATTTGGATTGGATCGGGGTCTGTTGCTACTTGATCTTTCGTGATGGTTATCGTTTGATGCTTCTCGAGGTTGAACCACCCTACGTACAACATTGCACTTTTTATCCCAATCTCTGTGCCTTCTTTTAACTCTATTGGTAACTTGGTTTCTCCAAGATGCTTGACTTTTAGATATGTCTCATACATTTATTATAAGAGAAATGAACTACGACAAGGTGCGGTATATTCCAAAATTCGGGCAACCCAGTACACTCTTAGCTGCTAAGGAACTCTGGGAGCAAAGGATCGTTGTGGATCAACAAGGGAGCTTTTTCATCGCTAAGTTTCGCGATATTTTCTCATTTCCGTTTGTACCCATGAAAAATGACATATGGCTCGATATCGACATGTACCCAGGACAGTTATCTTTTGCTACCTGGTTAGCTACGACTGGTTGCGGCATATCAACGCAACATCTACACCATAAGAACCCTATGATTGCGAGCATCTACCGCTTTCACGTCTATTTTCAGATACGTCTGATCTTGAAGCAACTTGAAATTCCTCTACCAAGTGAACTAAGCTTCAACCCGCGAGATAACAAATACAATTCAAGTGCGTTCAAGACGCTCTCTGCAGAGTTTGACATACCAGCTGACAAGTTCTTCTGGCGATACCCTGCTCGCATGCGGAGAATTGGCAAGAGTTGGGAATTCTACGTTCAAAATGATGTTGATGCTGGGTTAAGTAGAGCTGGTATACAACGCTTGTCGCAGAGTACGCGGATGTACGCACGAATGCTTTTAGAAAGTCAGGCGAGTGCACGTTCCGTTATAGCGGGTGACACTGGACGTGCCTTGGATGCGCAAAAGATCTTCATGACCGCAGTAGAGCAAGCGATCCGGAAAGACACCTCTTTAGCGGAAGAGATTGGTAAGTTCCAGAAAGCCTTAAGTTACGCTAGATCGGAACCTGATTTTGGCGTTGCCCTCGGTACATACCTAATACCCAGCGATTTAAAGCTTGGGAATCTCGACAACATCTCTGATTTTTCGACAAAGCTTACCGTTGCGACTCACATCGGTAAACTACCACCACCACCTAAACAACACTCTTTGGGAGCATTTCAGGGTCGCAGAATGGCTTCCTCCGATCCTCCAACATCTTCCGTTAAGCGAGCTCAAACATCTCCCGTTAAGCAAGTTCCAACGTCTTCCGCGGCTAAGCAGCATGAAGAAGAAAAGCAAGCTCTCATGTGGGTAGGTGTCGGTTTAATTGCGGTTCTTTTGTATTTCAAACCATAGCCAGTTGCCTATCAGACCAACCCCCAAAACTACGACTAGCCATGCATTGCTTGCTAGAGCTATGACACCTTTCTTCAGAAAGTTTAAGAGCCAGCTTACAACACTTCCAATGATCCCCGGCAATGCAGCTCCAAGTTTGCTTGCAAGTTTTCCGAAAAGGCGTCCTAGTGCTTCGAGCTGCTTCTTCACCCATTGCTGCACACCAGCTCGTCCAGAAGCAGCAGGAGGACTTCCTGGAGGAGCACCACCACCACCTGTGAGAGAGGTTGCTATCGTTGATATTACCAGCGAAAACGCTGTTAAGATTGAAACGATTGTGATGCCTTGCTCTCGAAAGAGGATGCGAAGTTTCTCCCCTAGTGTTCTATCCTTGTCGAGGACTTTGAATACCGTCTCTTTGATGCGCGACCACTGGCTAGACAACTCCTTGCGCTTACCACTGAGCACCTCTAGTCGAGATGTACGCTCCGCTTTCAAATTGGAGAGTCGTCGCTTAATCTCTTCTTGTATTTCACGATCACTTGTTTCACCTAGTTTACGTTCTTCTTTTGCTATTTGACTATCGAGTTCGCCTAATTTTGCTAAGTTGTTCTCCAGCTCCCCACGTATTCGTTTTAGTGCAGCGTCTAAGCCTTTAAGTTCACGGAACTTAAATTCAATCCCTTGGGCGTGTAAGATCTCCTCCACCTCTAAACTTTTTTGGGGTGCCTTGCTCGAGCATTTCACCCAATACCTCCCTCGCATTTGAGATTTTGTCGAGGACTTGACTGTCATCCAAGCTATCCATTTCAATATTTTCTAGTTGTTTCGCCAGTTTACGTCTTCCCTTATGCATCCACTCTGGTGTACTATCAACACCTGTCAGTCTTTTTATAGCATCCTCTCCACCTAGGATTCCTTTAATAGTATCTCGAGTGTAAAATCCTCCTGCTTCTTTCGTTATTTGGCGCCATTTTCCTTTTTTATAAAATTCAATATTTGCGACACTTGGTGTATTCGTTGATGATACTCGAAACCGATCCAAAGCCAAATTGGGATCTCCTTTTATATCGAGATAGTTGTATAAATTAAGTATCTCCTGTCTTTTAATTTCTGTTCCCTGTGCACTTAATATGCTTGGTATCTCAGAAGAATCGGCTGTATTAGATATAAGCGGTGTAGTGTCAGATATAAGCGGTGTAGTGTCAGATGTAAACGATGTATCTTCTACATCGTCAAAGTTACCGTAAGGTGTTTCAAATGAGTTAAAGGCCATTTCTCTTATAATAAACATGTATGGTATTGCAAACCCTCATAAGGAATATATGACTCGCTTTGCCTTCAACGCACCGCGTCAGCATGTCAAGATCTCGAATACACCAAGTACCATTGACCAGACTCTATATCTAGATGTGAGGCTGCCAAATCTAGGTGCTAATGATGTCATTCTACCAGAATCGCTCAAGCTTACGTTTGATATCAAACTCAACTCCACCGATACAGGACGCTACATCGTCAACAACTTGGGAAAGGCTTTGATCGAACAGTTGACTATCAGTTACGAAGGAAACATCATCCAAGACATTCAAAATGCGGATGTGATGGAAATTTACAAGGACAGATGGCTACCTGAGGAAATGCAAGTGGAACGTATCCAACAGGGAATAGATCCGGAGGGTCATGTGAACAAGCTCAGAGTCACACCGGGTGCAACGAGTACTTCAACGAGTAATTCCGCCCTGGCAGCTGTCTATGGTAACCGTTTTGCCATTCCTCTATGGGAATTTTTTGAACTCGTCAAGCATCTCCCCTATGTACAGCTTCGCGATCGCTTAAGCTTCAAAATTAAATTCGCAGAGTATGGAAAGGTCATCAAAGATGCAGGATCAGGATCAGGTGCTTCGAAGAAAGATCCTGACGGCACCTACACTATCTCCAACATTGCTCTAGAATTCGACAAGGTAGAAGATTCTGACTTCAAACTAAAGGTCTACAATGAACTTGCCAATAGACGACTACCCTACACGCGTGTTTTACGGCATAGAATAATCCCTTTGGACAAGAAAGATACCGCCTGGAATATACAGGTAAACGTGCCCAGCGAGAGTTTAAAGGCTCTTGTTCTATTCTTTCTTGATCCAGACAAACGAAAAGCATACGCTATGGATAACACCCATTACTACAACCCGAAAATCAGCAAGGTAGACATTACCATCGAAGGAGAGCCTAATCAACTCTATACACAGGGCTTACTTCCAGAAGAAATGTATGCCCCGGCACGGAAGTATTTCACTTCCAATGAACTGCTGCCGGCCATTAGTCCTTCTAAATTCTTTGATTCTAATTACTGTCTTTTTATCGACTTTCGAAGTGTTGCTGACAATACTCTACATGGTGCGGGGAGGCGCCTCAAAAACACTTCAGATGGTGTCACACTGCAGATCACCAAAAAAGCTGATGGTGCGGGAGCCATCCAATGTTACCTCTTTGTGCTACAAGATGGACAGGTTAACTTCATGAATGAGCGCTTCCACAGTGTAGGCTACTAAAATAAATGAACCTTATTAAAGATCCTTGTACCACCATTTTTTCAGGACCGACAGGCTGTGGCAAGACGGAACTGGCTCTACGCTTACTACAGAACCACTTCAAGCACCACTTTGACTACATCGTCATTCTCTGTCCTTCCCTCCGATGGAATACAACCTATAAAGACTGTACGATTCTCTGGGAAGATGATGATGTTTTTCTGATCGAACCTACACCACAACAGGACTTACTATATTGGATTGAGATATTCACCAAGCAATTTGCAGGGCAGGAAACCTTATTCATCATCGATGATTCCATAGCTGATGAGAAACTCGATAAGAAGAGGACTCCACTTCTTAATCTAAGTACCGCAGGACGTCATCAAAAACATAGTCTATGGCTTCTCACCCAAGTCTACACAGCTCTTCCAAAAACTATCAGACGGCAAGCAAAGATGCTATTCGTTTGGTATCCTAAGCAGTTGAGCGACGTCAAGTTAATCTGCGAGGAAACTAATATCATCCAAAAAAAGGACTGGAGTGGCGTCTTCCAACACTTGAAGGCTTCGAAACACGCTTATCTTTACATGCGATGTGAGTTTCCTTGGAGTTACAAGGTTGTTCTTCAATAAGTATACAAACTTATTGAAAATAGCCAGTTAGAAATTTCTTCTCCTCCTCGTCAAAGTACCAATCCCACACGCGATCGGGGTGCATGGTAACTTCCACCAACTCGTAATAGAGATCTTTTCCGAATCGACGCTTGTGATGATAGCGAAAGAGCTCCTCGTGAATAGCGTCATAAACTAACCAACTTCGACAGAGTGCAACAATCATAAAGTGACCATTTAAAGCTGCTAAATATATCATCTGGTTAAAATCCACCTCACCGCACTCCTTTAGCAGTTTAACTATCTCAATCTGACCAAACAAAGCTGCTGATAGCATTGCCCTTTCAAAATCATCCTCGGCCCACTCCTTGTATAATTTGACGATCTCAATGTGACCATTGGAAGCTGCTAACCATATTGCTAGGTGAAAACCCGTCGCACCCCACTCCTTACATAGTTTAACTATCTCGATGTGACCCTTGCAAGTTGCATTTTCCATTGCCTGGTTAAAATCCGTCGCACCCCACTCCTTACATAGTTTAACGATCTCGATGTGACCATTCTCAGCTGCTCTACATAGAGCCTCATCAAAATCTGTCGCACCCCACTCCTTGCATAGTTTAACTATCTCGATGTGACCTTTAAAAGCTGCATTTTCCATTGCTCGGTCAAAACCCGTCGCACCCCACTCCTTACATAGTTTAACTATCTCGATGTGACCCTTGTAAGCTGCCGTTATCATTGCCCCATCAAAATAGGTTGCACCCCACTCCTTACAGAGTTCAACAATTTCGATGTCACCATTGGAAGCTGCTCTCCACATTGCCCAGTCAAAATCAGTCGCACCCCACTCCTTGCAGAGTTTAACTATCTCGATGTGACCCTTGAGAGCTGCTGCAGCCATTGCCTCATCAAACGCCGTCGCACCCCACTCCTTTAACACCTTGACCTTCTCAATGTCACCATTTCTAGCTGCTAGTTCCATTGCCTTATTAAAATCACTCACATTATGTGACTGTCCATATCCTAGTCTCTCCTTAGTCTTGTTATATAAAGAAGTAACAACGTTTCTGAAATAACTCAACATCCTTTATTATATAGACTTTTTCAACTTGGAAATTTTTTACGAGTGGACAGAACTGAGTCAGGGGATTTCCCTGACTCATTTGATGAATTTTTACGAGGAGGGGAATTCAACCGATGAAACTGCTGACGTCAATACTTTTCGACGCATGCGCAGAAGGGGTTTGATTGATGACTTCGATGATAGTGCTGACGTCAGCACTTTTCGACGATAGTGCTGACGTCAACATTTTTCGACGGTTTTCGACGATAGTGCTGACGTCAACATTTTTCGACGATAATGCTGACGTCATCATTTTTCGATGATAATGCTGACGTCATCATTTTTCGACGCATGCGCAGAAGGGGTGGGGTGCTGAGACATTTTGTGTGTGCGTGCGCGTGTGTGTGTGTGCGTGTGTGTGCGTGCGCGTGTGTGCGTGCGCGTGTGTGTCCTGCAATCGGCATTATATTATCTCTAATTACATTAATCTCAACGGTTTCTGAGTCGTCATATACGAGGGAATATTAAACATATTGGTAGCTATACTAATGGAAAAAGAGAATACTAATAATACGTATAGTCAGAATTCACAGCGACTGACATAGAACCACAGTTACGGCTATCATCTTACTAAAAGCATGGTTTTTGAGTGGGGATTCCCGCACAAAAACTGCTGAGTCATCTTTTCGTGCGACTCTTATCATCGCACATTATCTTTAAGCCGATGATACACGAGTCGATTAGTTGCTTTCGATTTGTAGAATTCTACAAATCTCTGCGTGTATCATGCACAAATCGTATGTTGTGAGCATGATTCTACAAGTTGCTTTCGACAAAAAAAAAAATCGAACCTGTTGGAATTATGCGATTAATCGCAGCTTATTAAACCAATCAAAAAGCTTCCTTTTTTATACAGAAAATGCGCACATGAAAACTTCTAGATTAAAATGATATGTTTATAAAAATCTTAAAGGTGATGATACACCAGTCGATTTTTTCCTTTCGACATGTCGAACCCATATTGCGCATGCCACTTTTTTTAATAAAAAATTGCTGTCGAAAGACATGATACACGCGAGCAATTTTCTTTCTAAAAAATGTCTTCAGAAAGTGAAGACGATATTATAGCCGCAGCGTGTATTATTATTTCTGAATGTACGAAGAAAAAGACAAAAAAAAAGAAAGATCTGGAGGACAAAGCCATGGCTGAAGAAAAGGACAACGTTTGGGATCTACGATACGCTTCTAAGGGAATTTAGACTAGAAAGCGAAGCCGATTACTATAACTTTCTTCGTATGAGCCCTGAAATGTTTGATAACCTCAATCAATTAGTACAAGATGATTTAACTAAACAAGACACGGTCATGAGAGAGGCTATACCACCGTATTTAAAACTTGCAGTAACTTTTATATAAATTGTTTTTACATTCCATAAACTTTCTTCCAGTGACCATTCACTGATAAATGTTTCTGTAAAATCATATTTACTTGCCATGTTAATGAGTACGTATGCACATGAAAAATGATTTTTTTTTCTTCAAAACAACAAAAAATAAGCTGAAATCTCTTTAAAACGCACTTTGAGTATGAAAATTTGTCGAAAAATTTCCAACATGTTGGAAATTTTTCGACATCGAAAGATTACAATTTCAACACTTTTCAACAAGCAATTTTCGCATGATACACCCTTCAATTTATCGAATTCGACAATGCGCAATATGGGTTCCACATGTCGCAAGCAAAAAATCGACTCGTGTATCATCACCTTAACAAACATCAAACTGCAAACATCATGGCGCAAAAAAAAAAGATAATTTTGTTGAACAATTTATCACCGAATGGTATTCTGAAGAATCGTTGTGGAATTGCAGAATACCGTATCTTGCTTTGTGAGTGCCAGTTCAACGAGACGCAACAAAGCATCAATATCAGAAGGGACCATCCTCAAAAAGTTAAAATAGTCAGCTTCCTCTTCCAGTCGAAATTCACAAAGAAGTGTATCGTAAACCCCAAACTGCTTTCTTTTCTTCAGCCAAGATTTTGTCCATATTCTTTTTTTCCGTTTCTTGTTTTCTTGGCAAGCCACGATGATAATAGCAGCAGCTGCAACATCTTCCTCACTGTCTGAATACATGATGTAGAAAGGAAAAATCGCTTGCGTGTATCACCTTTGTATCGGCAACTTTAAAATATGCGCAACATAAGTACGACTCAGTCGAAAGCAACTAATCGACTCGTGTATCATCGGCTTTACAACCAGCATCTGCACTTGTGACAGGTTTCGTGCTTCATACTGTTGCTTTTACTTTGAGAAATAATGTCTGCAGTGGTATCACAGTTTTTATTGTTATTTTCACTTTTCGTTTCTGGGAAGTAGACCCAGACTGAGTCATATTCTCAGTTGCTGGCGTTACATTGACCTCATCTGAAAAAAGATAAGACCCAGCCACATAATCTGTTTGTTATAGTTTAATATTCTTTTTGATATTTTAACTCAGGGGCGTAGCAAGACATTTTGAGTTGGGGGGGCTCAATAAATCTCTATTGTTGAAAGAGGCCCCACCATGGTTGGGGCCGTTGCGCCAAGAAATTTTTTGAAAAATACTACCTCTAGATTGCCTATAAAAGCACTCAAATCTATAATTTCAACATGATTTTCAATTTTTAGGAAAGGCAAAAACAAATTTCTCATAATTGACAAAAAAGTTGGGGGGGGCTCAAGCCCCCAAGCCCCCCCTAATTCTACGTCCTTGTAACTGCTGAAAAATATTCCATAGATCTGCTCTTTCCATTCAACTAAAGTTTGTATATACACCCAGGCACTAAATTGGGTGTTTCCTTACTTTCGATTGTATCCAATTTCTTGCATCCGCAAAAATTTAATTCTACAAAATCTCTTTTGAAGTTGTCAACTGCAAAAATTTATTCCACAAAATACAGCGTTTTGGGGTCATTTATCCGCAAAAATTTCTTTCGCAAATAATATCTTCCCTTAAGGCATATACTTGAATTTGGTTTTATAAGTTGTCATTTTAAGCCCATCTCTTTTTTAAAAATAACTCTTTTGTCCTAATTTGATACACATAATATTTCGTTAGTAGAGGTTGTGATTGCTTATGATAGTTACCGTATTTCCTCTATTAAGCGCCCGGGCGCTTATAAAATTTTTTCGAAAATTAGGAGGGCGCTTATTGGAGGGGGGCGCTTAATAGAGGGGGGCGCGCTTATAAAATTATTTCAAAAAACCCCTACAAACAATTGTGAGAGGTGTTAAAAATGAATACTTATTTCCACTTTTATTATTTTCTATAAAAACTATGTACAGAAAACAGAAGAAATATCAGGTATGGTTCATGTAATGTTTTCCATCTCTATATCTATGTCGTCATCTTCTTCTTAATCGGAGTCTATTAGAATGTTTGGATCATCTTCCATGTCTCGTTGAAAAGATCTACAAGCAGTTGGCTGACTGTTTTGGCTAGTTTCTAATAAGCGCCCGGGCGCTTATCTAGGATTTTGACTCTAACATTGTAACTCTATTATGGTTATTATTATTATCAGGCTGTATCTCCCCTTCACCGGTCAATTCCTCCTGTTCCTCTTCAACTTCAGCCACTAGTTCATCTTCGTTAGCAATGCTCATTTTGGTACGCTGTTCGTGACAGGAGTTTCGGTCATTGCTTCTATATGATGTATCGGCGGTGGCACTTTATTATCAGATAGTCCCTCTGGTTTGATCTTCTCGTCTTCAGAGCCGTCTGTTGTGATTAGACAGCCCGTCTTTTCCCAACAGTTTTTGATGTAACTGTCATAGGTCCCTGAGGTGAGTTTATTCCAGGCCTCTGCACCAATCCGCAATTAAGAGCCTCTGTTCTGATGCTTTGAAGGACACCCTGTATGTCTTTCTTCGTGCATCGATTTGCAACTACTTAAATTTTCACTACACACATTTTCTTTTTGGCATCTTTCACGTTTTTTCTAGGATCTCCTAGGAGTTTCTCAGAAATCTAATTGCAGAGTTGGCAATTCGTGCCAATTTGGAACTAACTTCGGAAGGTCGACAATTTTTTGCTCAAAGAATATTTCAATTTCAAATTTGCAAGACATTTTTAAGATTTAAAGATAATGAACTGTTATATGCAGGAGCTGAGGATTGCACTATGCTGATGTCAGTAGAAATATAATAATCCAGAAATGGTCTGGGAACGAGCAGTAAAAAAATGATCGGCTCCCTCGTGGAGATATCTCACAAGAAAACTGCTGACACACATTTTTCTCAACCTTTTATGACATTATCCTTTTACCCTTAATCACTAATTTTGAATTATACTTGTTCAAAATTTGAATAAAATTTTTATGAACACAAGATCTATAATTTGTTTGGCTTGGGAACAATTTGTTATTAGATGCAGTAGCAACTGAGTGAGGCTAGCCACGTAAAACAATACCAAATAAATAAATAAAATAAATAAATTAGTAGCCATAGTTTTTCTTTTGATAAAGTCATTTTCAATTTTCACTTTTCGGCAACAATCTCTCAAATGATTATGAAGTTTTTTTCATCTTTTCCATTCGAATTCCGGGTCTGAAAAGGTTAAAGATAATTCATTGTACACGGTTACAACTTCAAGTCTTGGGTCCATAAACAACCTTTTTACACACGCATACTAAGCTGTGGAACAGGGTGTCTTTCTGTTACAAAATTGATTCAAAAAGTGTTTTGTGTTAACAAAAATTACTTTGTCTTTTTTCGTAATCTATGAAGAATCTTTTCCTAATTATCATTGAGTACTTATTTTGACCTCATAATAACAATCCATTGAGAATGATTATTGCTTGGCAATCTCGTCCCCGGGACGTCCTCATCTTTTGGATATTTGCAGCAACCTCGTATGTGGAACGAGGTTGGATTACTTTATTATCATGTGACGCAAAGTAAAAAAAACTTCCATTTCACAAAGCAATAAATTTGAAAACATATCGTCAAAAGAGAACAAGGTAATATACAAATTTAATAGGGCTTTTTTTACCATTTTTCTCTTATGGCTCTGATTTTAGCTACTGTGTGTCAAATGAATCCGAACTAAAAAAGATAATCTAATAGCCCTTAAATTTTTTTAACTGAACATCTCCGTCGCCATCTTTATAATAGCATAGATACGAAATATAATGCTTTTTCATTTTTCTTTCAAAATACGCAATCGCAATTCGACGGGTTTTATACGTTAGAACGCAAGGTATATTGACAACACAGCACGGCACAGCAATGCTCGAAAATGAAAACCTCGAGCTCAGGGTTGTCTTTTCGATATTGCTGTACGTATGTCGAAGAGACAAGAAACCCTAGGCTCGAGGTTGCTGAAATGATTTTAATTTAAAGAAGAATTTAAGGATCTAGTTTTGTAGTAAAAAAACTAGTAACAAGCAATTACTGTGATCATTAAGACCATCATCAAACATGATTATTAGAAAGAACAGATCTATCAAACTGTTTTCATCATTAGACGTTTGCACTTAGTAGTTGAGACAGGAAGAAATTTACAACGATGAAGACAGTCATAGCGTTGTTTTTGCTTTCGTTGTTGCTTGGATTGCCGGTAGAAGGTGAGTATAACGTTACGCATTTCTGAATGCTGTTTGTGGAAATTGATGCTAATGTTGTATTTTGTTGTTATTCATACCATGTTTTCAATAGGTTGCCCTAATCGTGATACGAAACAACCAAGTCATTCAGCTGCTCAATGGGATCAAGTTATCCACCACCACATTTGTCATGAGTATACAAAAGGTGGGAACAAAGTTGACTTTTATATTTATTTGGAATCACAATCAACAGTTTTAGAGCCAGGCTTTCTGTCTTTTGGATATACAGAATGACTTTTGGTTCTGAAATTTACATGTACTGTACTTCGAGACAGGTACAAGTACATTCAAGAACATGTACTTCGCAAGGAGAGAGAGACTCATTTAAAATTTAAAAGTTGATGAGCAAAACATGGTTTTTTAGTAGGAGGGTAAGTGGACGGGTTTTTCTGCAGAGGAAGAAACGCCCTTGAAATATACCATTTTTTATTACAGATGTTGTTCGTGACACATTTTCCAGGATCATGTCCAGAATAATAAAGCATAAAAGAAATTAAGGTATGTTTTTTGTTTTATAATGATGAATTTTATTCAGTCTCCTTCCCAACAAACGCCAACGTAGCTCTTTTGCTGGACTCGTAAAAACAAAATGTTGTCATAGATACCTTCTTATAACTACGTTCTCTTTTTAGGTTTCTTTGAAGTAATGTTTTGGACGAGGTTTACGAGTGACGTTTGAAATTTTCATCTTTTACATATTTTTGGAGAATATTAACATTTGTAGTT
>BQMF02000835.1:0-76770 GCA_027922465.2 Turritopsis dohrnii
GGAAGATATTAATCGTTTGCACAGCTCAAACAACGCTGTCTTTGGTCAATCTGATGCCAGAAATGGACTCCGCGGCCTCGATTTTACTTGGAAACATGTAAGGTAGGTCATATAACTCCCTGTGCAAGCCACATAAAAGAGTCAGGCCCTTTACCCCTATATTGCGCCAGCCTATATACGTCGCACGGAAGTCATTATTCGTTTGTACAGCTCAAACGAGGCTGTCTTTGGTCAATCTCATGTCAGAAATCAATTCTACGGACTCGATTTGACTTAGAAACATGTATGGTATGTCCTATATGTCCGTATAGGGGTCCCAATAATGATCCAAGCCCCTTACCCCTATATAACGCCACCCTATAGAAGTCGCCCGGAAGACATTAATCGTTTGCACAGCTCAAACAACGCTGCCTTTGGTCAATCTGCTGCCAGAAATGGATTCCGCGGCCTCGATTTTACTTGGAAACATGTAAGGTATGTCATATAACTCCCTGTGGAAGCCACATAATAGAGTCACGCCCTTTACCCCTATATTGCGCCAGCCTATATACGTCGCCCGGAAGCCATTATTCGTTTGTACAGCTCAAACGAGGCTGTCTTTGGTCAATCTGATGCCAGAAATCAATTCTTACGGACTCGATTTGACTTAGAAACATGTATGGTATGTCCTATATGTCCGTATAGGGGTGCCCAATAATGATCCAAGCCCCTTACCCCTATATAACGCCACCCTATAGAAGTCGCCCGGAAGACATTAATCGTTTGCACAGCTCAAACAACGCTGTCTTTGGTCAATCTGATGTCAGAAATGGATTCCGCGGCCTCGATTTTACTTGGAAACATGTAAGGTATGTCATATAACTCCCTGTGGAAGCCACATAAAAGAGTCAGGCCCTTTATCCCTATATTGCGCCAGGCCTATATACGTCGCCCAGAAGACATTATTCGTTTGTACAGCTCAAACGAGGCTGTCTTTGGTCAATCTGATGCCAGAAATCAATTCTACGGACTCGATTTGACTTAGAAACATGTATGGTATGTCCTATATGTCCGTATAGGGGTCCCAATAATGATCCAAGCCCCTTACCCCTATATAACGCCACCCCATAGAAGTCGCCCGGAAGACATTAATCGTTTGCACAGCTCAAACAACGCTGTCTTTGGTCAATCTGATGCCAGAAATGGATTCCGAGGCCTCGATTTTACTTGGAAACATGTAAGGTATGTCATATAACTCCCTGTGGAAGCAACATAAAAGAGTCTGGCCCTTTACCCCTATATTGCGCCAGCCAATATACGTCGCCCGGAAGCCATTATTCGTTTGTACAGCTCAAACGAGGCTGTCTTTGGTCAATCTGATGCCAGAAATCAATTCTACGGACTCGATTTGACTTAGAAACATGTATGGTATGTCCTATATGTCCGTATAGGGGTCCCAATAATGATCCAAGCCCCTTACCTCTATATAACGCCACCCTATAGAAGTCGCCCGGAAGACATTAATCGTTTGCACAGCTCAAACAACGCTGTCTTTGGTCAATCTGATGCCAGAAATGGATTCCGAGGCCTCGATTTTACTTGGAAACATGTAAGGTATGTCATATAACTCCCTGTGGAAGCAACATAAAAGAGTCTGGCCCTTTACCCCTATATTGCGCCAGCCAATATACGTCGCCCGGAAGCCATTATTCGTTTGTACAGCTCAAAAGAGGCTGTCTTTGGTCAATCTCACGCCAGAAATCAATTTTACGGACTCGATTTGACTCAGAAACATGTATGGTATGTCCTAAATGTCCGCATAGGGCTCCCAATAATGATCCAAGCCCCTTACCCCTATATAACACCACCCTATAGAAGTCGCCCGGAAGACATTAATCGTTTGCACAGCTCAAACAACGCTGTCTTTGTTCAATCTGCTGCCAGAAATGGATTCCGCGGCCTCGATTTTACTTGGAAACATGTAAGGTATGTCATATAACTCCCTGTGGAAGCCACATAATAGAGTCACGCCCTTTACCCCTATATTGCGCCAGCCTATATACGTCGCCCGGAAGCCATTATTCGTTTGTACAGCTCAAACGAGGCTGTCTTTGGTCAATCTGATGCCAGAAGTCAATTCTACGGACTCGATTTGACTTCGAAACATGTATGGTATGTCCTATATGTCCGTATAGGGGTCCCAATAATGATCCAAGCCACTTACCCCTATATAACTCCACCCTATAGAAGTCGCCCGGAAGACATTAATCGTTTGCACAGCTCAAACAACGCTGTCTTTGGTCAATCTGATGCCAGAAATGGATTCCGCAGCCTCGATTTTACTTGGAAACATGTAAGGTATGTCATATAACTCCCTGTGGAAGCCACATAAAAGAGTCAGGCCCTTTACCCCTATATTGCGCCAGCCTATATACGTCGCACGGAAGCCATTATTCGTTTGTACAGCTCAAACGAGGCTGTCTTTGGTCAATCTGATGCCAGAAATCAATTCTACGGACTCGATTTGACTTGGAAACATGTAAGGTATGTCATATACCTCCCTGTGGAAGCCACATAAAAGAGTCAGGCCCCTTACCCCTATATAACGCCACCCTATAGAAGTCGCCCGGAAGACATTAATCGTTTGCACAGCTCAAACAACGCTGCCTTTGGTCAATCTGCTGCCAGAAATGGATTCCGCGGCCTCGATTTTACTTGGAAACATGTAAGGTATGTCATATAACTCCCTGTGGAAGCCACATAAAAGTGGCAGGCCCTTTACCCCTATATTGCGCCAGCGTATATACGTCGCCCGGAAGCCATTATTCGTTTGTACAGCTCAAACGAGGCTGTCTTTGGTCAATCTGATGCCAGAAATCAATTCTACGGACTCGATTTGACTTAGAAACATGTATGGTATGTCCTGTCGTAAGAAGCCCGAGTGGAAGATACATTAATACAACCGTTCTATAGAGGACTGTATATTCAACTGAAAATTATTTACAAAGTTTAAATATAAGTGTCTCATTCCAGTCCACTTAACATAACACTCCCCCACCACAATATCCATCATCAAACAACAATCAAGTCAATAAACCAACAACAAACAAACTAAGAAGTCATAACAAATTTTCATCCACAACCTCAACTTCATGATCACTAACAAAACGTAATGGAATCCGATGATCACTGAATGATCTAACTATATCAACGTTAACATCACCAACAAACCTCAAAGAAATATCCTTCTCCTTAATCTGGCAATTATCTACCTCACATTCGATTGGAATCAACTTATTCAAAGGTCGACGCAACTCAATCAGACGGCCGTTATTCTCCAAAATGACCGTGACCCCTCTGATTAGGCCATCGTTGCTCTGTATAATGTTCGATACACGCGCAAGCTTCCATCTTTGCTTCGGCAGTTTTTCGTCCATTAGCAGAACGACATCATTAACAGAAACGGCATGTGTTCGGTTTCCTTTGAAATGTGGTGGACGATATTCTCGTAAGCTTAGTAGATAGTCATTACTCCATTCCTTCCAAAAGCGATCTATAATGTTTCTCAAGTGCTTAAGTCGTGTATATACAGGTTCTTTACTTTGCTCGTATTTGTGATCATCGTTGTTATTGAACGGTAACTGTCGTCCATGTATCAGATTGTTAGGAGTTAAAGCTTGAGAAGAAACTTCATCATAAATATAGGTGATCGGTCGGTTGTTCAGTATCAGTTCGATTTCGGTAAGGATCGTTAGAAGTTCTTCGTAAGTAACTAATTTTTTCGTTAGTACTTTCTTGAGGCAACGCTTTACAGATTGTACCAATCTTTCGATGAATCCACCCTGCCACGGCGCACCAGGTAAATAAAATTTCCATTTAATATTATGAGAAGCAGCGAATTCCTGTGTTTCATTTGCGATAAGTGATGATCCATTATCAGATATAATTTGCCTTGGAGATCCGCATCTTCCAATGAAGCGCTTAAGAGCATTAATGCATGCGATAGCGGAATAGTCTGTTGCAAGTTCCAAATGAATTGCCCTTGATGCTTGACATGTTATGACACAAATCCAACATTTGAAGGTCGTATTCTGTTGATCAGTAATGGGATAAACGTTTTTTACATATAATGGTCCGGCGTAATCGATACCAATACATTCGAAAGCATTCGTAACAGTAACACGAGATCTAGGTAATGCTGGGGAGACAGGATAATGGTACGAGTGATGATCAATTCGTCGACATACTCTGCAGTCGTAAAGTATTTTCTTGATGAAGTTTCGTGCTCTTGGTATCCAGTAATTCTGTCGTAAACAGTTTAAGGTTTCTTTAAGTTTGTTATGTCCAACTGTGGCATGTGCCTGTAGGACTACAAGTTTGGAAATTTGACAATCTTTTAAAAGTAGAATTGGGCATTTTGCAGAATAAGGAATATCAGTATTTGATATGCGCCCTCGGCATCTAATGATATTTTCGTCATCATAAAAAATCTTCAAAGTTTTTTCTAAATGCGAAATGTTTTCATGATTAATCGAATGACTTTGACTCGTCGATATGAGTAGTTTACGTGATTTATCCATTTGTTCAGCGGTGAGAACATGCCATTTATTGGGTCCTGATGGGCCTTTATACAAATTTGATACGTCGGAATTTCTTTTTCTCATTCGAGGGAAACTGTAGACAAACTTCATAATATAAGATACCACGCGAATAAGTTTATTGAAGTTGCTATATTTCTTAAATTCCATAATTTGCGTTAAATCATTATCGGGTTTCCGAATTTGAAAGGATGAAAGACATGAATGTGAAGTTTCCACTTCTTCTTTATCGTTAAAGCTTTGTCCGACTTTAAGTTGTGGCCAATTTTCTTCTGATTCCAACAAGAATTTAGGTCCATTTTTCCAAAGAGATTTCTGTAGGTCTACGGCATAGCACCCACGTGATCCGATGTCTGCGGGATTGTCTTTCGATGAAATGAGTTTCCAAGACTCTGTAGAACTGTTCTGCCTGACAATCGAAACTTTGTTCTGAATTACTAAATGATTTGTTCTTTTTGGATTAGTTATCCAGGAGTAAGATATTGACGAATCGGTCCACAGATACGTTTCATTTAATACGTAAACATTGTGTAACAGCTCCTTTACGACTTTCTGAAGCTTTGACAGAAGAACGGCAGATGATAATTCCAATCGCGGAATGGTAGTTGTCTGTTTAATTGGACAGTTCCTGGACTTTGACAAAACCAGAGTAGCTTTTGTTTTTCCTGACACTGATCTAAGACGTAGATAAACACATGCGGCAAAAGCTCTTTTGGATGCATCACAGAAACCGTGTATTTGAACGCTTTTGATGGGATCATGAATCGATTGATGATAAATGCGATGGACAATAAACGGCGGTGAATTTCGTAACTGTGATACTAAATGAGTGAAGCGATTGTAATGTTCATGTTCAAGTTCTGCAACCCACGAAACTTTCGAAATACAGATGTCTTGTAACAGAATTTTGAAATTGACAACAACAGGATTAATTAAACCTAGAGGGTCGTAAATACTGGCGATAAAGTGCATAACGTTTCTTTTAGTGCAAGGTTCAACGAGATTTTTCGTTAAGTTTGCAAATTCAAAAATGAAGGAATCCGAATTTTTATCCCATTTTATTCCCAGAATCTTTGTACAGTTGTCAGCAGCTATACACGATGGATCTGTATTGAAAATCATTCGTTCTGGGTTTTCCGAATTGGACTGGAATTTACGTAGGTTAAATCCCGCATCTTTCAGCATAAGCTTGCTTTTCATGAAAAATTCAAAACCGTCTATTTCATTTTTAGCTCCTGTGTTGAGATCATCAACATGAAGAGATTCTTTGAACTTAGTAAGGAATTCAGCGCCAAGATGAAAATAATTTTCTGCGTGCGAAGTAATTGTTGCCGCTAATAAAAATGGGGAGCTCGTAGCACCAAATAATAAGCGACATAATCGATATTCTAATAATTGATTGTTTTCAAAGTTTTCGAAATCAATATTGTCTACGTCCTTGAACCAATGGAATCTCAAAAATTCGCGATCATCGGGGTGCACGGCAATTTGATGAAAGGCTTTTTCAATGTCTCTGACGATAGCAACGTTATGTGCACGAAATCGGATTAACACTCCTAACAGTGAAGGAGTGAGCGACGGTCCTGTAAGGAGACACTCATTAAGGGAAGGCGATTGGTTCGATTTTGCACTTGCATCAAAAACAATTCTGACTTTTGTTGTGGTCCTGTCATTACGGACGACGGCTCGATGCGGCAAATAGTGTTTGCCAGCGGTTTCATCATCAGAAATTTGTTCAATAATTCCTTGAGACATCTGCTCTTTCAGGATGGCGTCATAGCTTTTTAAAAGATCATTGTTTTCTTTAAACTGCTTAGATGATAAAGATTTCAAACGATGTTTACTAACATTGTAATTATTCTGTATTTGCGTGATGTATTCATTAAATGGAAGATGCGTCTGGTACCGGTCATTGATAAACTCGATGTTATTTTTAAAAGTGATCAGGTTATACTCATTTACGTCACTAACATCCTCATTTTCCCAAAGCATTTCCAAATCTCTTCGCAATAGGAGATTTGGGTCCGTAAACTCTGCTTGAATTTTCAAAGTATGTGTGTTAACCAAATTCGATGAAATATCACCGGGAGCGCGAATTGGGCCACTGAGAACGTATCCTCCAAGCTTAGAATACATTGCAACCGGAGTATATGGCGGACCTCGGATAATATGATTTGTAAAAAATGACCAATAAAAGTCTGCTCCAATCAAAATGTCAACATGGACAGGTTTTTCACAATTCGATTCAAGAATTTTTAAGCCATTTAGATGAGGGTAATTATTCTTTGTGAAATCGACAAATTGTCCAGACAATGGTTTACAAATAGTAGAAACGTAGGCGGAGACATGAAGTCTAGATTCATGTTCAGTTTTAACAGAAAATGTTACACGCGATAACCGTTTTGTAGAATTCTGACCACCAAAAACTTTGATATTTATTTCATGTTCTTCTTCCGAAGTTAAATTTAGCGAAGTAGCAGCTTCGGGCGATATGTAAGATTTTTGCGAGCCTGAGTCGAACAAAATGCGTAAAGATGTGGTTTTGGTATTTTTTGTGTCTGACACAAGAGCGGTAGCGGTCTGTAGCAAAACTGAATTTTTCTTATTGGAAAAATCACTTTCAGAAACATTGTTGGAGATTTCAGCGTCGTTGGATTTTTCTTTTGCCGAACAAATGGCAACATGATGCTTTCCTCGACATTTAAAACAACGTATTTTGGATCCACCCGAACATTTTTTACTTGTATGTCCGACAACGCTGTTCACTTTTCACCAGTGTTTTTCGAACAGAAATGTCCTTAACTATTAAGCAATCCTGCGACTTGTGTTCTCGGCCACAGAAAATACACTTAACTGCTTTATATTCTGATGAATTATTAATGAAAGATAATGTTGTTGATTTAGGTTTTTTGTGATCCTCACAATCAGCATGATCTTCTGAACTTTCACTGACTCGTTTTCTGGCTCTTAATTCATCTTTTAAGCATTGCAAAATAATTCCAGAGTCCCATAAATGGTTTCCGAACTTTCTGCTTATGATGAGCTTTATCTCAGAGGGAATCTTGGTCATTATAACAGGAATGAGTAACGGCCCATAATCCTTTGTCTTAAACCCCAAACTATCAAGACACCTGACCTTACCTTCCAGTTTATCATACAATTGTCGCAAACCCCGAATATCAGAAACACTAGACACAGAATTCAGACCAGAATTCAACAATAACATCTGCAGATCAAAACATAAAGAATATATCAACTGAAACTCCAATACCGATCATCACAACTTCGAATGATCCGATCGTCATTTCAAAACCGTCGAGTCCAAAGAAGAGCAAAGCCAGAGACTGTACTGTACAGCAGGAGGAGGTATATCCCATTAATAACTTTATTGAGTTTCAAGAAAACATGAAGGCCTTTTTCGATGAAAAATTCGAACAAATGAATTCTATGAGGCTGCAGGATAAGATTGCTCTTCAAAAACAGATCGTGTCACAGGGAAAGGAAAGGAGTCAAATGTCTTTTAAATACAAATCGAACAAAATACAGGACGATTTTCTTGTATCATTGTCTAATACAATTGATGAAGCTAGATCTTTAGCAGAAGCAGGATCCAAGAGGCGTCTCAGTACAAAATTTGACGACATTGACGAGCAAATTCGTAAAAGACGAAAAGTTATCAGGATGGCTGATAAATCTCCTGGTGGATGGGACACAGTAAGGGAATACCTTACAGACGATTTTGCTAGTGATTCCGACGATGACAAAAAGATGCGTCAAGCAGAATCTCGTGCTCTGTCCAAAAAGTCCAAGGCAAACAAACGATTTATTTCAAACCCCAGGTACATGGGACATGATGGTCATCCACATAACTTCCAGCGTCCGTTAAGCGTTCTTCCTCCGAATTCGTTTGTACATCAGCATCGAAATGCATTACCTGGCAATTCTACAAATCCTTTTCAGCCCTTTTCGCGGGCAGGCACTTCTGGAGTCAGAAGTGCCGCACCATTCGCAGGCAGATTCAACAGCCCGAGCAACTCATGCTTCAACTGCGGCAACCCAGGTCACAGGAAGCATTCCTGCCCAGCAAGAAACACCATCCAATGAAGGTATCAAAACTTTTTCATCTAAAAGCAGTAAATGTAATATTAAGGGAAGTTTAAAAAGTCATTTGAATTATTGGGAGAAAGAGTTAGAAGCCAGTCCTTTTATACTAGAAACCCTTAAAAGTGGATATAAAATTCCTTTCAGATATAAACCTCCATCTTTAGAAATCAAAAATAACAATTCAGCTTTGTGTGATCCCGATTATGTAGAATCCCAAATATTGAATCTGTTAGAAAACAAATTTATAAGGTCTGTCAACAAACTTTTTCTGACCAACCCTTTATCAGTTGCCAACAAAAACGGAAAGAAAAGATTAGTGCTAGACTTAAGCTATTTAAACAGTTTTGTTTGGAAGGAAAAAATCAAGTTTGATGATTGGAAAAGCTTCGAAGAGTACGTAGAATTTGCTCAAACGGCTTTTATGTTTAAATTCGACCTGAAAAGTGGCTACCATCATGTTGATATACACGAAGATCATCAACAGTATTTAGGATTCTCATGGATTTTCAAAGATGGTATTAAAAGGTATTTTATCTTTACTGTTCTACCTCTCGGTTTGACTTCAGCACCTTTTATTTTTACTAAGATAGTGAGGGTGTTAGTAAAATATTGGCGTTCATTTGCCATAAGAATTGCTTGTTTTATCGACGACGGTTTCACTGTAGCATACTGTTTTGATGAAGCTGTGAGTAATTCGAACTTTGTGAAAAATTCACTTAGATCTGCAGGTTTTATTGTAAATGAAGACAAATCTATCTGGGCACCTACTTCTCGCCTAGAATGGTTAGGTGTTATTCTAGATTACGATAAAAAGACTTACAAAATTTCAGAACGAAGAATCCAATCCATTTTATCAAGTATCAATAATATATTTTCTTCTTCTTATGTTTCGGCCAGACAACTAGCTTGTATCACGGGCAAAATAATTTCAACAAAATTTGTGCTTCATAATATTGTCAGATTAAAATCTCGTGCTTAGAGATAGGAAAGTGCCGATGCTGGGACAGAAATTGTGTCCCTCATAATCATAAGCGAGAATCCCTGTCAATTATTTTCTCGCTAAACATAAAGTATTAACATGTGTTCAAAACAGCTTTTATTTTTGATTACATGGCATTTTTTTATTTTGATTACATAACAAAATTCTCAAATAACAACACGTAAGCAGTTTTAAATATTAGGGGTTTTCCCTAATATTATTATTATAACCACAAACTACTCAGAAATTTAAACAATATCATAAAAACTGTCCATGGGGAAATCCTCGATTGTAGTAAAAAGCAGTTTGTAGCAGTTTAAACTTTATAATATAAATAAGCTAACAATACATATAACGCACAGACACACACAGATCATCGATGCAGTCAAAAAGATCTTCAAAGTCAATATCCATAGGTATCATATATAATTCATTTATTTTGTTTGTTTGTTTTTTTACCTCTTACCTCTTTGTTATCTTATACATATCTATAATATCCTCTGGCATATGTAGCAATACCATCTTTTACAATAATTCTTTTGTCATCATCCGCATTGAGAGCGAGTTTGTTTGTTTTTATAGTGTGAACATCATGCTTAATCGATTGAAAGGTCATCTGTTCTCTGTAAACATTCTTACCATCAAATAAGCATCTCTTGTAATCATCAAACCCCATCGTCTTCTTTACTACACACTTCTTGACTCCCTTGCACTTCTTGTCTTCTTTTCCATCCAGCTGTTTATATGCATATGTCTTTGCTCTAAGAGCGACAAACTCTGTCATTATCTTACCACCCAACTCATCTTTCATTAGACCAATGACTTTCTTATTCAAACCTATAGGTAAAGGTCTATTATCTTTCTCATCGTACGCTGAAGTGTCGAATCTCAAAGCTACATCATCAGCAATATCTTTGTAAAAGTCGTCGGTTTTGATGTGATAGACAAAGCTGTCTGTATCCATATAGCAGAGCTTTAGATTGTCACCATATTTTGGTTTCATATAATCATAGTGAAACTCATACATAATCGTCTTTGACAAATCAAGAACCGTAGGTCCCAGATAGACCGGCTTGTTCAACACGAGTTTGATCTTTTGCATTTCAGCAGCCATCAAATATTCACTGAAACAGATACTACACTTGAAATTAGGTTTCATCACCAGCTTCTCATATTGTTCTTTCTTGGTAGCCAAGCGTATGTCTTTATGTTTACGTTGATTCTCCATAGTTTTACCAAAGACTGAATTGTTCATGAGCTTGAAAAAGTCCTTTTCAAAGTCATTCTTTGATTTAGTACGCAAATTGGTGTTGAAATCGATGTACGGCTTCAACCATGCGCTTTGTCTAAATCTCAGTATTCTATGAACCTTCTCAAGAACAAGACCATGCTTCAGCGCTTGATCAAGTGCACGGATATGAATAATATAGTTCTTCTTGTCTGAAAGACATGGAGTTAGCTTTTCTACACCATTGATCTTCTTTCGCTCAGGCATAAACGGAAGATCGTTATGCGAATCATGAAGCTCCTGAGGATAGTTCACATCAACTTCAAGAAGATAACCATATTTACCGTCTTTCTCAGCCAACTTTGAAATGAAATCGGTGGTAAATTTATTAGCATCTACCCACTTGAAATTTCCTGTCGGTAGCTTCTGAATCATAGCCCATCCATATAGATTATTTGCATCAAGATATTGGAGATAGCTACTTTCTTCAGTCTTCTTATATTTAACATCCATATACTTGTTATTAGCTTTAGCATGTCTATGAACAGCCTGACAGAGACCTCCTCTAATACCTTGCTCTACGAACAGAAACATATCCATATCTGACAACAGATCCAGCTCAACCTCTGTCTTTTTCAAACAGGCTTGCCAAGCTAATCCTGGAGCAGTGTAAAAATGTGCAGGATCCAGTTTATAGTTTGTTATACATGTTTCCCTAAAAGTCTCAAAAACATCAGCAAGCAATAGAACGTCTGTCTTGAGATAGAGATCATGATACGCACCCATATTTTTATTTTTCATGTGTTTCCACACCTTCTGTGCATGCGTATAATCAGCATCACTGATACCTTTCATGTTCAACTTGCTGTAAAAAGCATCTTTTGGTGGGAGCTTAGTTTCGTTAAACTTATCAAAAGAATCAATGTATTCATAAGGATAAACTCCTTTTCTTCTCAATAGTTTGAATTGCTCATCACCCTTGAAGAATTTTCGAAGGTTTTTACACTGATCGTCAGTTAGATTGTTTACCAAGTTATCCAGACTACTAGCCATGAGACGCACACTATCGATGAATCTCAACTGTATCTTTTGAACCTTAGTCTCCCCATTTTTGTCAGTGTATGCACCAACCTTAACATCCAATGAGAAAGAGATATATTTTTCTTTGTTTTCAGCGATGACGGCAATCCCTTCATCGCCATACTGTTTGGCTAGTTCTTTGATAAATAGATGAGCATCATATCCGCTTAGATTGTGAAAGACGATCGGGATGTATTTAGGCACTTTGTAACGGAGATTACAAGACTGATGTGCAGCTCCACGAAATTTACCAGTAAAATGACAGTGATCCCTAACCTTAATATTATCTTTTTCAAATTCTTTCATACATATGTGACATTTATCTGAATCAATAAATCCCTGTTCCTCTTCATATGTAAGGTCTCGCATTCTCTGTTTAGGAAACATATTGTATAGCCTTTTCACTTCACCTACCGCATGATCCACAAAACGTAAAACACAGTCTTCACCTCGATAAAGCGTTAGAGGGTCTGAAACTTCACCATGAGCAAATTTGCTATAACAACAGAAGCCTGTGGGGATATGTATACCAACCTTTTTAGTGGATGATCCAATAACGCTACGCGGTTCTTTACAAACCTCTTTTGACAAAGCTTCGAAATCAGCATACATTATGAAAGGAGCTTTGAGCTGGTACTGACCGTCATGAAACTTAACGGTGCTACCCTCCTTTGGCATCTCAATCTTCGCAACATCATTATTCCCACAATATTCAAAGTGATCATCTCGTGTTTTCTCACTTGAGAATCCATTGAGACAATTCAAGCAATAATGCTCCTTATGTTCGTGCTTCGAGTTGACCTTACTCAAGACACCGCTCAAGTTCTTTACAGCTATATAATGTCTCTTTTCCTCTTCACATAGTAAAAACAAAACAACCGTTTCTTTGCGATCAAGATGCTTCGACTTACGACACATATAGATACCATCTTTCTCGTCTTTTGTCAAAACATGCACAGCGATATCAGGGTTCCTCCTCTCAAACAAATCTATTTTATTTAGCGCCATCGGAAACGATAAACCGCTCCAATTATAGTTATCATACTTTTTGAGAGTTGAGATTCGTTCAGGATGATTATCGATCTTATCATGATTGAGAGCTGCGATAACAGCCCATTTGAAGCACTCTTCATCATCTTTGTTTTTAGGATTGATTATCGAATACTTACCACTGAAATTCTTAGGTAGCGGTAAGTAAGAGCTGCCTCTCGTTAATTTTAGCTTGTGAAAATCCACATCAATATTAAAAATTTTATCGATAACAAAGCCGGATTGAGGTAACGCAGGGTTTTCAACCTGTTCGATTATCTTATTGAACATCTTATTAATAACATCAGATATATCGCTTTCATTGTGAATTGTTTCCATATTGCTATTGAACGCCTTATCAACATAGATTGTTGCTTCAGGATTGGATAGATCTTCTTTTCTCCATTTGATCCACACAGTTGCTTGAATTTTTATTGATTTTTTGTTTTTGAGTTCCCTCATAATCAGATCACTTAAAATGGGTCGAACCTTTTCGAGAAACGAATCAACATCCTTTTTTCCATCTGAGTTTATCTTGAACCTTTTGTAAGAACCCTCAAACGCCATTTCAATGGGGGCAAACGCTTCTGGTTCCACCAATTTTTCATCTTTTTCATCAGTCTTCCTCTTGTAGAGATTGAGAATCTTCTTCTTCATCTCTCTGAAATCGCCACTCACTTTCTCCTTAATAGCTTTAGGTACATGATTTATTAACCAATCTCTCCATTCATTCAACTTGCTTTTCACAACAGGTCGAGATTTTCCCATTTCTTGTTCTTCAAACAAATCCATATCTTGTTGGGTAGGAATAAATGGAACAGGTCTTGGTGGTGGAACAGGTCGGTTAAACCTAGTAGGTCTTGGTAGCGGAACAGGTGGTTTTGCTAATAATTCGATCAACTCAGCTTTTCTAAGTCTTGAATAGCCATGTAAACCGCGTTCTCTCGCAAGAGCTTTTAATTCAACAACAGTATTTCGTGAAGTCATATTGTATAATTATTATTTGTGTAATATTTAAGTGATCACGATTCTTTAAGGTAGTTTTAAAAATTTCCAATTTTTTCAGACTATATAGTTAACATTTGTTACTCGATTTTAAGTAACAAAAAACACAGCCTCTACAAGGTTGAACGAGCCAATTTTTTTCGTTTCCGAACCATCTTTTTCTGCTCATTATTATGCTCTCGATATCTGAGATATTTTTCTTCGTTGTTATTTATCCAGTTTGAATAGCGTGTATAAAATGCTTGTTTCGTATCAAGATCGAGAGTATAAGATGGATCTTTATCATTTTTTTCAAGTACCTCAAGCATTTTAGCTTTGTTCATTTGGTTAACATATTTTATTTTTCGTGACGCACATAATGCTCGTAACGCACTAGAACCCATTGATTGGTAATCTGATTCTGTTTCGTCGGTCATGTTTATTCTTTATATAAAGATAATAAAAACTTTTAAGCCACTTTGATGTCATTTTTTTAACAAAATGAGCTAAAATAAAACGTTGTTTATAAATAAAAAATGTCAGACATTAAACTTCAAGAGATTTATTATCAACCTCAAAACTTATGGAAAGGACAAAAGGCTGTTCGCAATCTAAGAGGATTCGACTTCAAACCGAAGGTAATTAAGAAGTGGCTATCAAAACAAGCTTTGTGGCAAGTACATTTACCAGCACCGAAACATGTTGAACGTTCACATTATGAGGTAACTAAACCGAATGAGATTCATCAATTTGATATATTATATATGCCTAGTGATATGCTATATGGTAATAAATACAAGTACATCTTATCCGCTATCGATGTTGCTTCACGTTACAAAGTAGCCCGACCTTTGAAAACTAAGAAAGCCAAAGAGGTTGCCGATATGATAAGAGATATCTATAGAGTTGGACCCTTAAACTATCCAAAAGTATTTCAATGTGATAACGGTTCAGAATTCAAAGCCGATGTGACAAAGCTGTTGGAGAAGAATAACGTCGAAATTAAAAGAGTAACTACTAAATATAAACATACCCATACAGCGTTTGTCGAGTCATTGAACAAGATACTTGCCGAAAATTTATTCAAAATACAAGATGCTCAAGAACTGAACGATTCGGAAAAGGTATCATCTACGTGGGTCAAATATTTGTATAAACTTGTGGATAGATTAAACGATACGAAGACTCGGATGATCGATATGAAACCGAAAGATGCTATTAAAATGAAAGAGGTAACTCTCGCTAAACGAGAGAGCTATCCACCTGAAATAGAGCTACCTCAAGATGGTTTGTATAGATATCTATTGCAACCGGGTGAAGAGCACGATGACCATCGAAAAAGAGCAACAGATAGCATATGGTCAAAGAAGACATATAGATTGAGTGAGGTAATAGATCAACCTGGTAACCGTGTACTATATTACCTTCAAGATGGACCTGAACGAGCTTTTGTGAAAGAAGAGTTGATGTTAATACCTGAAGATACAGAGTTACCTCCTGATTATGTGCAAGGTTGGTGAACCGTACATACAAAGTATCTTTACTAGAAACAAGTAAAGATGAGTCGTCTAGCGACGAGGTTTAGCGCCACATAACGTCATAATCAAAGAATTGCCTCTCATGATTCTTTTGAGATTGTTTGAGACCTTTCGGTCTGACAAAGGCCTCTCTAGAGCTGCAACCATAATCATTTAATTCAATGGAAAGTCTTTCAGGCAACCACACCTTATATATATTTCCTGCTCCGTCTTGCACCTCTGCATACATAGCCTTTGTAGAAACAAATTTAACATGATAAATCACATTTTCAGGTAGATCCCTCCACTTTATGATCGATGTAGATTGTTCGATTATTTGTTCAAATGTTTCAACTGTTGGGAATTCCATTGTCTATATATACTTGTGATCATATTTCTTTATATCAGTTTTATTTATCACTTTTCAAATTGAGGAACACATAACCACACATCCTAGTAACCATTTTCGGTTATGGATTTTTTCAAGTTTTGGAGTTCTATCATCAAACTTTTTTGAAATTGATTTTGGGTTTCAGTCTCCATCTTTCTATCTGAGAACTGAGTCCTTCTAAAGCTTTGTAATATGTTCCCTGCAAAACCTGGAATTCTTTGTAATTGATCCTCCCATCAGTCAGCGCCTGACTTATGTTAGTTTCGAACACAGAAATTGAGGATGTAACAATATCATATAATTTTATCACTTTTTCTACTTTCTTTTGATATCTTTTGATGACAGCTGTAGTAAGTCCGGTACAGATAGAGCCGGCTAAGGCTACACCACCTAATCCCGCAGAAATAGGTATTCCAATAATAGTAGCCCCTGTTGCAATTGAACCGATGCCAGAGCCGATGGTTATAGCGCTTGAGCTAGCATTTAGTAGCATCGATCGTTCTATCGCCTTGTTGTATCTCTTGAGCTTGATGCTAAACTTGTTCTTAAGTTTTATCAACTCTTCAAATTCTGAATTAATTACGCTTGCGTTAAACTTTTCCTGCTCATTCAAATCCTCAGGAGCAGTGGGTAGTTTTGGATAAATTTTAACATTCATATTTAGAGGTTTGTTATAACATAATTAATAATAAATTATCCTCTAAATAAATAAATAAAATGGCAAACATTGATATTGACCCCTTGGAGAACATGGGATGACGACAGATGAAACAACCGATGAAACGTTTCCTCTCATACCAACTTCGGGTGGTGAACAAATAGATACACGCGGAGCGACGGGTGAAACCTCATTTGGTGGTGGAGATCAGAAAATTGAACTTTTGAAAAATTTTGTTGATGATATATACGAAAGATTATCTGAAAGCCTCAATCAGGAAAAACCTAATTCCAAACATACCGATCTGTTTGAAATCAGAGAAGGTAAATTATACTACAAAGACAGTAGCGATCCATTGACGAGGAGAGATGGAATACTAAGGGCTACCGGTACTATAGCTGATATATTGGGTAAGGAGGGGTTACGTAAATTAGGGTTTGATATACCTATTGGTAAAATAACAGCACGACAAGCAGTTGCACTTAACAAAATACAAGAAGAGCTTCCCTCGACATCTAAAATCACAAAATCGAGTGATGTAGAGCTTGAGGAAATTACGGGGAACATTGCAAATAGTACGGAAGATTTAATTTCAACGCTTAGACAACAATCTGTCGATCATGAAACAACTCAGACCGGTGATCTATTTGAATATCCTGTGCGAGAGTTGTTAGGATTGGATAAGGCGCTGAGAAACTTTAGAGGAGGTCTTCAGGAAGAGGTTGCAAAAAAGGTTCGAATAGAACAGCATATCGATCGAGAGAAAAACAAATTGGAAGAGATGGAAAACGATGCGACATACACAGATGAACAACGAAAAGAGGTTGAAGAGAGAGTGGAGGGATTACATGAAGAGTTGAAAGCTAGGAAAGAGAACATTAATATTCTCAAAGGTAAATTAAACAGTCAAATTACGAGCATCAAAGAAACCATTGCTAAAGTCCTCGACAAAGATACCACATTAGGTGAAAGGATACGAACACTATTCCGCGAACAAGGTATAACAATCGTTAGCATTCTGACAGCGTTTGGTATGGCTATCGGTGTCCTTGTGGAAGCTTTGTTACCATCAGCAAGCTGGAAACTCTTCGCAAAATCCTGACAAAGGTGGTGATAAAAAGGAACGATGCAAAGGAATGGATAAAAAATAAACTAAAAGCGTTAGCATCACTTCTAGGTAGATTAGCATCTAAAGCGGCAGAGGCTTTACCAGGAATAATTGGGTCTATCGTATCGTGGATACTCACTAGAGCAAAAGAAGTTGTAGGTTGGTTAAGTCAAAATTTATGGGCTCTGATTGTAGGGTTGATCTATACGTACCTCGTGACTAGACGGTAACCATCTGAAGTGTGTATATGTTACACGATATCGTGTAACATAATTTTTGTACTCAAATTGAATATACATTTATCTTTCAAAATACCACACAATTCCACCAATACCGAGCATACTCAGAGCTATAAAAGCCAATTCTCTTTCATGTTGATCATGACTCGGTGTATAAAAGTCGCTCAATACAGGCTCTCGTGGTAGCGGTTCAAGATGATTACTAAACACCCTATTGTACTCTCTCATTGCATCATTGAGCTCTACGAATTTTGAATCAGCCTTCTTTTCGAGCATGAGCTGCTTATTGATGAAATCGATCCTTTCCTGTCGTTTTTGCTGCCATTCAATCTGTGCTTTTTGTAATTTTTCTATGGCCAGATCATGACGTTTTCTTTCCCTATCGATTCTGTCTTTGGATAAACTTGAAAACAGATAGCTTGATCCTGTGAAAGCCAAAGCGTTAGCCAAAGCTCCACCCAACATCATTGCGATAGAAGCCATATTTAGATATTGATATTTTCAGGCAAAATCTTTTGTTTGATTAAGTAGTCCTTTGTCACTTCACTAGCGGCGATAATGGCAACTAGTTTTCCCGTATCTTCCAAGTCGAACTTTTGAATAGAGGGAGGTGTCATTTTTAACACCTTTTTTCCTAGCATAGAGTAGCCGATAGCGAAAACGCAGACGACTGATGCATGATATAAATCGTTGATGATACTTTTCTTGTCCATGTTTGTTATATATATACATTTTTTTCTTTTTATTCCATTTCATGTTTATTGATTTTCACTGGTATTTTAGATTTTTGTGGAAGGGGGGTGGATGGTGACCCACGGGGTAATATTTGCTCTTTCTTTTTATACATAAAATAAGCAAATCCACCAACTAAACCGAGAGCTATTATTCCACCTACACCATAGGTGTAGTTCATAGGTTGTTGTTCATTTGGTTTGGTGAGAGAGTCATCGAGCTTATTCACTTCTTTTTGAGGTGACACTTGTTTTAATTGTTCTCGTTTTTTACGGTTGTATTCCGCCAATTTCTTACCCGCTTCAACCTTTTTTGGGTTCTTCGTTGTCACTTGAATGGGAGTCTGTTCTTCTGACATTTTTATTATCTACTGTATTTATATTATCGTCGGATTTATTTAAATTTCTTTCATTGATATAATGCCTCCCGGTAATAAGTCCAACACTGAGTGGTGCTAATAATGAGCCGAATTTATAATATAAGTCACATGTAAATCTTTGAAGGGCAGAGTTTAAGAAGGGGTCAGTTTCCAGGTCATTGCTCAACGCATCTTGATTGTTTATTCCTAACGTTGCACAAGCCCCCATCGAATAAATGCGTATCAGTGATTTCCCCAAGGATTTTACCATTTGACCTGATAGTTTAGCTTCGTAAATACTAAAAAGTTTTTCTACCTCTTCATCTTTGAGTTTGTTAATTTGCTCTTCGGTGTACATTTTCCCTAAGTATAGCTTGCTATTACCTGTTAAGACACACTCGAGTAATTTTTGTCTTTTACCATCTGAAGGTGGAAATTCACCTGGAACATCATAACTCTGGTTGATTAAATTATCGATCGCTGTTTCCGCCATTTTTATTAGAGAGAGGTATTTTTTTAACACAAAATAAAAGTAAAATAGCGAGATCAGCAGTATGCTTAATAACACGAAGTTGACATATTCTATCATTTTGTTGTGTTTGTTATAATTTTCTTATACTCTCTTATAATTTTGTTGAAATTTGCTGTATAAGAGTTTGCTATCTTCTTATAATTTTGTTGAAATTTGCTGTATAAGAGTTTGCTATCTTCTTATAAGTTTGTAAGACAAAATAATTATAAGAGGATGATGATGTTTAATAATATATTCTAACATTGTTAAATAAATAAATAAACATTGTTTACTTAAACAATTATGTTCGATGATGATGAATCCTCAGATGATGATATTATATTTTCCCATCAAGATACAAAAAGGGTTACTTTTAATGATATAGTAATGGTCCATTATATCTCTGCTTGTGAATCTCGTAGAAGTAACTGGAAAGAGGCTGCTGTTGACAGAGTACGCTTTGAATCGAGGATTAAACATATTGGTAAAATTCTAGATCCTGTATTGAGACGTAAATTATTCTCTTATAGTAGTCTTATAGGAGTCTTATAACAGTCTTATAACAGTCTTACAGTTTTTGTTACAAGAGTCTTGTAACAAATATATCAATCTGTTTAACAAATCACGTGCGTTCTTGGGTGTTCCATTCTCATGACTAGGCACGTGTGTTTCCCTTCTTTCAGTTTTTCCTTGATATTTTTCAATTCTTCTTGCGATTCAATGACATCGTTCTCTTCATGAATGGTGGCTAGATCGTTTCTATCTTTTGGATACCACACATATAACATTTTAGCTTGCCGTCGTAAATTTTTAGGTATAGCTGTGTATGATTGTGTAAGTAACCATAGCGAATGGTTTCGATGGCGACCACTAATTGCCAACTCGAGCAAAGGGTTTCTCTTTTTGTCCAATTTTTCATCAGCTATGATGTCGTCAATGAGGAATAAGGTTTTGTATCCGGCGCAAAAGAAGTCCATTTTCTTAATATATTCATACAAAGATCCTTCCGGTTCAATTAAAATCACATAGCTGTCATTCCAGAACCACTTCCGATCTCTGTAAGTCTGATTCCACCTTAAGGTGGGACATATAATCACGATGAAATCAAAGTGATCAAAGTATTCATTTTCTAATAATTTTATGACACGATCCGTTTTGCCGCACGATGTTGGTCCGACGAATAATGCTGTGTGAGGTTCTTTCATGTAAAGTGTGTTCATTTTACTAATATAATGCAGACATAAATTGACCGTTTTGTATGTTTAATTGAGCATCCATTATTAGATATATATATGCGTTTAAGTTTCCTGCAGTTTCAGCGGTCTTTTCAATCTGTAAAGTGATGCCTTCACTTGCATTTTCAATCTTTCGACCGGTGCCATGCAAAGCATTCTCATCAATTGTTCTGAAATCTAACCATAGAGCATACTTGTTTGTTAAGTAATCAGAGACTTTTACATCATGTAATCCCAAGCGCTTTCGGTTTTCGCCGACGCTATTATCTTTTGGTTTTCCTTCAGCAAAATACTTGCAAATCTCATTGTATTGTTCAAACGGCTGCATCCCTTGAGCAAAAAGTTGGTTAGGCTTACCCTCGACGATGACAGATACCTTTTCGATCTTTGGATTGTAGAATTTGCAGGTTTCTCGTTTGTAGGATTTTTCTTCTTCAAATAGAACTAAAATACCCTTCAAAGATTTGGCAGGTGTGTTGAATGACCAATTCCATGTTGTGTCTGACTTGTTTACTCTAATTTGTCTGTGCCGCAAAACCCTATCATAGAGCAAAGCCATGTTTTGATATTCAGAAGCGATTTGTCTAGCCAACGTGGGTTGTGTCACAAGCTCATATTCAAGTGAGATGTTGGATATTTTGTATTTACCGTCTGGGTTTTTTCTTTGACCTGCGGCAGAAGGGTTAGGGTCAGAATAAATAACTCGGTTATAATCGTTAAATGTGATCTCGTAGCAAAGTCTATTCCCTAAACCCGCTTGATAATATGGGATAGTACTATCTAGCATCTCAAAGTCGAGTGGAATGACAAACTTGTTTTTATAGGTGTCAGCAATGGCTTTGTCTTCTGCATCAGAGGTGTCTTTATCTGAAGCACCAATCCTCAATTTCATACAATTTTCTGTACACCCATCGTCGATGATGATACCCTGTCTTATCGCGTTTCTCTTTTCAAACTTGGTTAACCATAAATCTCTGTAACACCCAAAAAGATCAAAGTCGTCGATACTCAATATCTCGTTACCTTCGAACTTGACAGCCAACTTTTTAACGATAGCTCTCCCAATGTTACTGACCAATGTTCTTTCTGAGTCAGCTTTCGACTCGAGTTCAATATCAAAACTTAGATTCGTTGTTCCTGGGATAATAACATCATCACTTCCTAAATTTGGAAACCTAACCAATAATAGCTGATTTTGATCGATCTCACTCGGATTGTGTGTGACAATTACTTTTTGACGAGAACCTTTTACACCGTGGGCAGTTCTAAGTGAACGTTCTGGATTTAACCTCTTTCCATACTTCATTATTAATTATGATATATAATTAATTTTTACTTTTTATCTCGTTTTAGCGAATGTGCAAAACAACGGTTCTTCCTAGGTCTTCTTTTAGCATATTGCCATGCTGATCTGTGAGTTTCAACGTGAGAGACTGAAATACACCATTTTTTAATTTTTTGTATTGAGGGTTTTTAGGCTGAACATGTGTGAAGTCACTATATTCAACCATGTGATAGGTTAGCAAAATATCACTTAGCTTTCCATTCTCAAGATTTTGAGTGTTGTCAAGTTCAGAGAGATGCAAATTAATTTTGGTTACGTTAGCGAGCTTATTTGTTTTGTATTTGAGGGTATTTGGCTAATGATTTAATTTCTATATCGCCTTCTAAAAAGGCACCTGCTAAAAAGGCATTTAATCCCCTACTCGTGAATGTTCGTTTTGGTATCGACTTTTCAGCTTTCCCATCGTCAGACGTTTTCAATGTTATCGGTGTTGTGATTTCATACGTAACATTGTCTGCAAACATATCAACCAATGCAATTTCTTTTGAGCCATCCAAGTTTTGAATGGGGTAAGATAGATATATGGTCTTTTCTCCTTTTGCGATATTTGCTGTGATATACATTTTCTTGTATTAAATATAAGATAATAATATTAAATAATAATGGAGGATATTTTTAAATATGTTCCCAATGCGCTTTATAAGCCAAATGGAGGACAATACCTTCAGATATTGAATGCTAAAGATTTATACAAACAAACAATTATTGTCTCTGAGAGCGGTTCTTTCCCTGCGAGCTTTCCAAATATTTTTACTAATTACGAAATGGATGAAAATGAAAAACGCATGAAAATTTGGCAGGAACAACCATTTAAATTATGGCAAACCCAACTCAATTTTGTCACTTGGTGTGCTTCAAGTGCTTGTGGGGTCAGTTCTGAACATCTGAAAGAAGGTCGCTCTACTCCTATGATTAGAGCAGTATATCGTTTTCACGTCTATTATCACATTAGACGAATCATTAAGCGCTTGCAGACACCTCTACCTTTTGAAGATAGTTTCAACCAATACGATAATCCTTATAACAAAGAAGAGTTTTTAAAAATCTGTAGTGAATATGGTGTCGATTCTGATCCTAAAAAATACAAAGGACAATATTTTTACAGCTCGTATCAAAAAAGACGTAGAGACTATCCAACGCCAGGTCTGAGTTATTTCACAGACGACTCCATGACACGATGGATTATAGAAAAATCTAAAGGCTTTACAAAAACAGGTCTTGTAAAAATTTCAGAGAGTGTTAGAGCATATGCTTATCTTGTTCTTAGTTTGCAAGCCTCAGCTCGTTCTTCTATTTTAGGTAATAATTCAAGTGCTTTGACAGCTCAAAGAGTTTTTATGAACAACTTTGAAGACATTGTTAACCGCAGAGTTGATATTCAAGATGACATTAAACGTTATCAAGATACTTTAAATTACGCTTCAAGCAAAGTTGATTATTCTGTTGGACAAGGTATTTACATGTTACCTAGTGACATGAATCTAAACATCAAGTCGGGAGTGTCTGGTTATAATAATAAAATTCTCATATCTAATGACAACTTGAGCCTTGGAAGAAACAAAATGATTAATGTTATGCAAGAGCATCATATTTCACCCAAAGTGACTAGCTCTCCAACACAAACAAAAAATAAAAGTTCACAAAAGAAAGTTCAAACAGATTCACTCCCATCTCACGAAGAAGAGAAAATAGCTTTGGTTTTAGCGATTACCACGATGTTTAGTATATGGTATTATTTTCGCTGATCAGCGTATGTAGTTTGCAATTATAGCCGGCATTGTGGATACATGCTAACACTTCTAAGCCCTGGCGTTTGTTGAATTTCGATCGAAATGACGGTAACCTGAATGTCTCTATGGACCAGAGAAACCTGACAGTGATAAATCACCCAGACACAATGCTAACCATTCCGCGATATATTCAACACAACTGCGGGGAAGTGCGCACTCATGCAAGTTTTACAACCAGAACATGAGAGATCTACAACCGCCGAAGTATATATACTTCCTCTCAGACGAACTGCGTGGGGTTCGAACACACGACCTTGTTGTTACAAGTTAGCGTTCTTATCCACTAGACTACGCTGATCTGTATGTTATATGTATTGTTAGCTCATTTATGCTATAAAAATGAAACTACTACAAACTGCTTTTTACTACATTTTTATGAGATATTTAATTGTTTACAATTATGAGTAATTTGTGGTTATAATAATAGAAACTGCTTACGTAATCAAAATAACACGTTTCGTAACTCGTATCGCGTTATGAAAACAAAGATCTTATATGATGATAATATTAGCTATAGTAGGGAAATTCCCGAAATCATATGATACAAGTTCTGTCCTAGCATCGGCACTTTCCTATCTCTTTGGCTGATTTCTGAGACGGGTGAACTTTTTTTTTGAGCAATCAAAATGTTTTGCTTTTCTTTCAATAAATTAATTTGTTCTTTTAATTGTTAAGCGTTCTGATCGAACGTTTTTTTATTCTATTTATTCATTTAGCACGTGCCTTTTTTCTCTCCTCCGTGTGAACTTTTTAAGAAGAGAAACCATTTTCCCCCTGTTTGATAGCGCCCATGTTAGAGCGCGTAACTTTTTTAAAACAAAAGCTAATAAAAAGTTGAAGTTTTCTCTCTCTACGTATTGAGTGTATTGTTACACTGATAAAAGATTGGTTTTACCAGAGGTTGTGACTTCGAATCTGCTTCTGGTTGAACACAAGTTATACGAGCCGTTTATAAGGAAATTTGATACAGTGATACAGAGCAGGTGGACATGGGCGGCGAGCGACGCCGCCTTGGCGGCTAGTCTATATATTAATAGCCGATTCTCTGTCTGTCTGTCTGTCTGTTTGTTTGTTTGTAAGTCACGCAAAATGGTAGATTGAGTTGTTGCGAGAGTAATTATTTTATTTTATTTTGTGCGACGTCAGTGAGAAACCATTGTATTGAGACCCTAATCGAACGCGATGTTTAGGGAAAGTTATCTCCGTAACCAATAGGGATAACTGACGTTTTTTGGGGTTCACGATATTGGCCATGGGGTGACGAAAAAATTTGGGCAAAATTTTTGGGGACGGGGTTCTATGACGTCATCAAAACTTTTGATCGACGATATCTCCGAAACGATGCATCATAGACATATGATCCTATACATTTTTTTGCTCAGAATTTCGAGCTCTACAAGATGTCGATTCCTTAATTTTATTTTTCGTGATCTCTTTGGGAGGTGACACAACGCATACTGAACATGGGCGGCGAGCGACGCCACGTTGGCGGCTAGTGTTGTATGAATGTGATATATTGACTTCCACTAAAGGTACCAACAAGAAGATGAGAGAAAAAGACTGTCACGCTATAATGCCTTGTCTATCCACCATGTGGTTTTCTGTTCAGCTTAAAATTTCATTGCACTGTGATAGTTGTAATATGTACTAGGGAGATAATATGTACTAGGGAGATAATTGAATTATAGGAACGAGAAAATTTACTACCTAAGGATTTTTGTCAATTTAAAAGTAGACACTCGCTAGAATAAATTTGAAGCATAATGAAAATAACACCTCTAACCAGAGCGTTTTAATAGGATTTTTAATCCGATGAAATATTACATGAAAATAATAACATATTAGACACACTAATCATAAATGTGAGGAGTACAGAATACTGTTCAGGCGTACAGAATACTGTTCAGGAGTACAGAATACTGTTCCTTTTTGTAAAAAAATAATGATGTGATTTTTGATATTGTTCAAAACAACGACATTATCATTATAAAGCAACTCCTGTAGCAACAAAATATGGATAATAATGGATACGCAATGCATTGATTATTTATTGTTTACAAAAAGGAGTTGTACAAACTTAGAATTTTGTCGAGTTCTCTGTTTTATTCAGCTGTAAATTGAATGTCGAATGTTTATTTGATTATTTTGTGCAGCAAGATCAAGTGGATTCTCTCTCGTCATACCGAGGGACGTAACTTTATAGAGCTCGTAGACAGTGTATAGGGTGTATATATGACACTGATGATGGCACAAATCGAAAAGCTTTTGTCGAAATAAAACAAAAAACGGATTTTAAGGAGTTTCCACATGGAGAAAAATTAGCCTGGCAAAGTGGGCTGGCTCGGTTGACCGGGCTGATTTTGTCTCGGGTTGACCGGGCCAGAGTGTTCACATGGAAACATTTCAGCTCGCTTTGCAGAGATCTCAGTTTATAAAAGCAAGATCTCGGCAAACCGAGTTGGTGCGTTTCTCATGTGAACGCATGTTGAATTTTATGAGACTTTCAAAAGAAAGGTGAGTCCTCGGCAACCCGAGCCAGGCCGCTTTGCCGGGCTGATTTTATCCATGTGAACACCTCCTATTCATTATGTTCATTGTAGTGTAGTGAACTGTGTCGAGTACGGACATCCAGTGTACTGTTGAGAATCTTCTAGATTACGATACTAATCAGAGCACACGCGCTTTCTCTCTAACCCCTACTTCTCATTTGGCGGCGAGGAACGGATTGTTAAAACTCACGAAGACACAACAAAAATTGAAGAGTTCAAAGCATTTTTACGACGCATAAAGCTATATTCCACGCTGCTTGGATCAGCCAACACAGCTCACAAACATAAACATTCTCTGCACGACGCCATTTTCCAAGATCGAAATCCGCTGACACACGTGGTCAGCGTTCGTCCAACTGGGGCATCAACTGTTGTGTACGCTCTCAGCACCCGCAACTACGTTATACGATCACCGATTTATTTTCGCCAACTACGCAGTTAGTCGACGGACAAAACCACAAGCGTGAGTGATGGCAAACGCTCTCGCGAATCTTCGCTCATGCGTGAAGGAATTTCACCTTACGGAGCACGAAGAATCTACGCACAACATACATAAACGCTGGTGTATGTGGGTAGAAAATTTGGAGTATTGTTTCACATTCGAAGGTCTGGACGCGATCGAAGTGGGTGATCCAGAGGTAGCCGCGGCTGAACGAAGGAAGAAAGCGGCCCTCCTAGCACTGGGAGGACAGCAACTTAGGGAGCTGTACAACACCCTAGAAGACAAATGGCACCACATACACCGCAGCCAAACAAGTGATCACTGACCACTTCAAGGGCACCAAGAACGTCAAGCAGAAAGATACAAATTCTTCTGCATGAGGCCTTTAACATCACAAGAAACACACGACCAATGGGCTACCCGTTTGCGAAGTAAAGGAAAAGATTGTGAGTTTGAAAACATGAACTTAAAAGAGGCAATAAAGCTGGTAATGACATTACACACGCCTCTTCCCAATCTCCAGACAGCCATCATACGTGATGACATGAGTTATGACCAGATGATGAAGCTAGCACAATCTATTGAGTTGGCAAATCGAGAAGTAACCTACATGAACAACAGTACCCTCACGCCAGGCACAACGGCTTGACCGCCACCATCAGACGAGCTAGATCTAAACAGCATAGATATAAACAAACTAATGAAGTTTGCGGAAAGGAAAGGCATACGTCTGACATCAAAAAGAGGACCTCCGCAAGGTATCAGAAGACAAACCCGAATGGTAGAATTATGCAGATACTATGGTGAGCTCCCACATAAGAAGAACAATCAATGTAGGGCACGTGGAGCAACCTGTGACAAGTGTGGGAAACAGAATCACTTTGCGAAGGTGTGTGAAACAAAAAAGATCAACCAGATACGTCGCAGACCACCAGTACAAGAGCAATACACATACAATCCAACACATGTACATCTAGACGCCATTGACGACAGGCACCATAAAGATGAAAGCTACCCCTCCACACACGTCAAGTTCATCATTGCGGGAAATGAGATTCACATGCAGGTGGATTCAGGTGCGGATGAAAATGTCATTCCCTATGACATTTACAAAACACTTATACCGCCTATCGAACTTCAACCATCGAGTGCACAACTGAAACCATACAATTCGAACTCCATCCCCATCAGAGGTTGTTTCACTGCGGATATATCTGCAGGGGACAAACCAGTTGTCAAGGCTACCTTTTATGTGAGTGACGGAGAAGCTACAGCTTGATAGGCAAATATACGGCATTTGACCTGGGCATTTTATCCATCAATTTAAATAAACTCCAGGAGACGGCAGCATCATCTGACAAACGAGCAGCAAGCGATGAGGTGCAACCTAGTTCATATCGAGGCATGGCTAAAAAGATGACCAACAGGACAGAATGCCAAAACCTGGAACAGCAGCTTCACCGAAAATACCCAGAGCACAAGGAAAAAACAGATGCCATCATCAAACACTACAGTGATGTATTCACAGGCATAGGTAAACATAAATACCGACGTGTTAGCCTACACATCGACAAGGAGATACCTCCAGTGGTACAAGCACAGAGGCGCATACCTTTCGCTCACCGTGAGAAGCTGGAAGCACTCCTAGAAGAGTAAAAGAGTGCGGATGTCATCGAACAAGTTGACGGACCAACGGGTTGGGGGTCCAATGTAGTAATAACACCCAAAGCGGATCCCTCTAAGGTAAGGATGAATATTGACATGACAACCGCCAACAGAGCCATCAAAAGAACACGTCATGTCATCTCAACATTGGAAGAACTCAGGTATAAGCTCAACGGATTTGCACATTTCAGTAAACTTGATATGAACCATGGCTACAATCAATTTGAGCTAGACCCAGAATGTCGGTACTTGACAGTATTCTACACACATAAGGTCTCCGTCATTTCAAGCGATTAAATTTTGGAACTAATGCTGCAGCAGAAGTATTCCATAACGAGATGTCCAACACTCTTGGGGACATTCTGCAGGCAGAAAACATCTATAAGTCAACTAATAGTTGCAAGTCGGCGGGCGGAAGAACCAACCATTACAGATGGAAGCCCAAGGACTAAAAACTCCCGTTACTTACTTACTTACTTACTTACTTACTTACTTACTATGACGACATAATTGTTTTTGGTGGTACCCAGAGGGAGCAAGATCTGGCGCTGATTGAAGTCCTACAATGCTTCCGTGATTGTGGCCTAACGCTAGGGCTAACCAAGTGCCAATTCAACTTCAGCTCGGTGAAGTTTTTTGGAACAATATTCTCGCAAGATGACATAGCTCCAGACCCAGCAAAGTTAGAAGCTCTAGAGGCATTGACAGTCCCGTCCACTGTTACTGAAGTGAGATCTTTGTTGGGCATGACAAACGTCTGCTCCACGTTTATCCCCGACTATGCCAATATCGCGCGAGTTAACATGCAAAAGGATCGAATTTCAGTGGTCAGAGCGATGTCAGAAAGCTTTTGAAAGACTGATCACGTTGCTGAAGGAGAGGACAACCATGGCTTATTTCGACCCGGGGAAGAAACAAAGCTGACCGTCGATGGATCACGAAAGGATGGTGTCGGAGCCATTTTATCACAGAAAGGCCCAAGTGATGGGGTATACAAACCGATTCGTTTTGATAGTAGAGCCCTGACACAAGCAGAGAAAAACTTTTCTCAGATTGAGATAGAAAGCTTGACTCTGCTCTTTGGTACACTAAAGAAACATTATTACCTATATGGTTAACCATCATATGTGGCCAGCACTGATCACCGCCCGCTCCTACCTCTATACAAGAATACTAAACCAGAGGTTCCGGCAAGAGTTTTACGACACAAGCTACAAATGCAAGGTTATAATTTTGACTTAATTTACGAGCCGGGATCAGAAAATCTAACACCCGGTCACCAATGGCAACACACTGGGAGAAACTCCTCTGAACTTGGCCACAAGCGCTATTGTGCGACAGGACTCGCCGATAGCAGTAAGCACGGATGAAATAGTACAAGAAACCCAATCTGACAAACAGCTCCAGAGGCTCAAGGATTACATACGCCAAGGCTACATACCTTCGAAAAGTCAACACATGACAGCGTTCAGGGCAGTGTTCAAGGAGTTAACTGTGAATGATTCTGGGCTGATTTTGCGTGGTGAACGTATCCTAATACCAGAATTGCTACAACCACGCGATATGTGAGAATGGCACACGAAGGCCATCAAGGGATAGTGAAGACCAAACAGCTAGTAAAAAGCACGCTGTGTTTTTCAGGCATTGACAAAGCTGTAGAAGACGCCGTAAGATACTGCAACCCTTGTCAAGCCGCAACCGACACCAAGCAAAAGGAACCACTCAAACCATCCCGTTTACCATCACAACCTTGGCAGAAAATAAATGCCGACCTCTTCGGCCCTATCGACGGTGCCCAAGAATACCTGATCGTGGTACAGGACACATACTCCAGGTATCCAGCAGGGGAAATCGTACACTCAACATCCCACAAGGCAGTACTACCCACCCTGGACAAAATCATGAGTCAGTTCGGCATCCCAGAGTACTTTGAATCTGACAATGGTCCACCATTCAACAGTGTTGCACTAGCGGAATTCGCAAAGTACATGGGTTTTCAAACATGGACCGAAAGTACCGCTGGCGCCATGGACGAATGGCATGGTCGAGCGTTTCATGCATAACTTGCGCCAGCTACTGCAAACATCTGATCAAGAGCGATGCAACTGGAGGGAAGAGCTACAAAGTATGCTCCGCGCATATCGAGGCACTCCTCACACAGTTACTGGCCAAAGTCCCGCGACGATTCTCTTCAACGGCAGACAGTATCGCACTAGAAATCGATACCAAACAAGCCGCCAGCAGAGCTGCTACGAAAAAGTACGCTGACCGGAAAGCATACGTGAAAGAATCCGGTCTTTCGGTTGGTGACTGGGTAATGGTGAGACAACAGCGGAAAACCAAGAAGGGCACACCGTACTGTGGCACACCATACCAAATTGTAGGCATGCCGGGTCACGGGAAAGTAGTTGCTCATCGAGATGGGCTCATCGTGTTACCGTATACACGTCACAGCACATTTTACAAGAAAATTAAAAATCACCCAGGCGCCGAGTATCCAGGGTGGCACAATGGGGTGGTAAACAAGGGATCGCCCCACGTGCAGGCGGAAGATGACATACCGTGCCCTACCAGATACGATCTAGACAACGAACAGCAGCAGTGGCAATGGATAGGCAGGAGGAATATGGAGAAGGAAACACCCGTCATGACAGTGAAACCGACACTGATGATGATAGTGACGCTACGATACCGTATGAGCTCACAGATGACGAAGGAAACGCAGGAGGAGAGGAAGAAGTGGACCCAAGACCGACAAGACGGAGGATGCAACCATCTAGATATGAGGACTTTGAAGTGGACCTGCCAGTCTCGCTAAACCCTGAGAAAAAGGAGTGATGTAGTGTAGTGAACTGTGTCAAGTACGGACATCCAGTGTACTGTTGAGGATCTTCTAGATTACGATACTAATCAGAGCACACGCGTTTTCTCTCTAACCCCTACATCTCATTCATGATCAATTATAAAGCCCAAAATCATTTCTTCATAACGTTTAGAAGTGATAGTTTTGTCTGTATTTTTTCCTGAGAACTGTTTTCATGGTGATAATCTTGAAAAAAATATTTGTTTATTTCAAGACTAAACTAAAAATCGCAGTTAAAATAAGTAAGTGATGTGGTGTTTCAAAACCTTTCGCAAGGTTTTATGCGATCGTAAGAGCAGGCGAATAAAATGGAAGAATATTTTAACGTGATTAAGCGTCAGATGTCTAGTCACCTGTGCATCTGGAATTTGTGTATGAAAGATCTTGAAAAAAAATAAAAAATTAATAGTCTTTTACAGTAACTTTGAAAATGTAAACTCGTGTCATTGACAAAGCAAACACACACTGACAGTATGCTGCTGTTTTTCTTTTAAAACTTATTATTTCATTTAGGCTCATAGTGTTTATAATGGGACAAAAATGTAGCAGATCCCGTTGTGAAGATGAGTTAGGTAGATATACGCATGTTATTATTTGTGTGTAATTTTAGTATTTAATATTTTTGTGGTTCTTGCGCCTTCCTAGAAAGAACACCACATTTCTAGAATTAAAATCCCAAAATTAAAGATCCCAAAATTAAATGATTCGAGTAAATACAGTTTATTTATTGAAGTCTTATCCAGACTTTCATAATTCTTTAGAAATCATTCTGCCGTATATCCTGGACAAAAAACTATTTACAGAAACTGTGAACATGAAAAGATTATTCTGCACAGAATTATTTGAAGGAGATAATGACAAAGTCGATGAAATATTTCATAAATACAGCAATGATCAACCTGTTCTTGAATATATCAGCTATATCTTGCATCGTCAAGCACCGCGTGTATCTACAATACACAGGGCCGTCATTCTTTAAGTTTGAGAGGTTGTGGTTTTAACAAATCTAGAGGGACAAAATTTCAAAATTCCCTACTACGTTTCTCTAATATCATTGAACAAATCAGAAAGAATTTCATCTGATTGTTGATGAGCTAGATAGTGAAGTCATCAACTCAGTCGAAGCATATGCACTCAAACCCATCTTCCAAAACAATGCTGATGTGTTAAGGACTTCTCATGTATTATTTTCTATTCGATCAATGGAGAAAAGAAGAAATAATGTGGTTGATGGAATTCGCACTGATCATGATTCATTTCAATTCTATCGCCACTGTGGAATGGAACTAATGCCACTATCCTTGTCAATGCGCACCACCAAACAAGTGTCAAAAGTCATTGAAATATCGATCCAGGGAATCAGGTGTCCAAATAGAATATCAAAGCCTCAGATAAAACCATTTTCATCAACTGTGGTTAATAACTATGACGTCATCAAAAGTTGTCCATCTAAACCAACAATACGTCAACCAATGATCCAAGCTCCTGTCATGGCAACATCGCACCAGGCTACCAGTGCCAGACCTCTGACAACAGAAACCAATAATATACAGGTCGAGCATGCTAACGCAGACGAGATTGATTTGGTTGCTCAGGAACACAATGATAAATTTAAAGAATCAACTGCTCTTATGGAAACGGATTTCTTATTTCATCAGTGTAAAGAATCAGGACATAATTTATCTGGTCGAAAACCTGTTCTTGTATTTTTAAATTAACATAAAACGGAAGATTTACCAGTTGCAGATAAATCAGTATTGTCATCCACCTCATTAAAACATCCATGTTATCGCAATACAGAGAGAAATGAGAAACGAATGATCATATGTAATGATGAATATGAGATATGTATGGCAGCATTGGCAACTATAGATAGAAAACACTTGCTACATATACCTGGCTCTTCCAATTATCAAACTATTGATGAAAAGTCCTTGCAAAATAAAACCTTGATCACTGATTATAGAGGATCAAGAGGAATGGAGTGTTCACAAGTTGTCATTGTCATCAATCCAAGGGAGCATTTCAAAAGACAGTTATTTATCGAGATGATTTCCCGCTGCACGGATCACTTGGTGTTGATTGTTCCCTATCCTTATGATATGAAACATTACGGTGGAAGTGCGAAAGAATCGATGGGCACTATTGTAAAGAAGTTATTCGATAATAATAGAAGGTCTACAGAAGATATCATAGATATCTATTCATATGTTCTGGTTGGACATCACCATAAGGAGCATATTGGTTTCTCTTACTCCAGTAAATCAAAGATTACCACTGTCAAGATCAACACAAGACATCCAGAACATAAAGAATGTTTCGAAATAATTCCAAACAAACTCACCATACATCTCAAAACCGATGATAAATTCTGGATTAGGGTAATTTTCTTCAGTAAATTTATGGTTTTGAGAGAATACACTCATGCTTATACACTACTATAATTATGACTGGTGCTTTTAGGTACATGCAACCCGAACCTCCTCAAGATCTTAAAGTGGAAAAGTTATCAGATGTTTTAATAGAACTCTCTTGGGCTCATCCTGGAAATTCGTTCCAAGTAGCAACCACTAAATCATCTACTAGTACATCAACAACCAAAGAGGAACACAAAGTTATACATCCACAATTCCATGGCAACAAAGTCCAGTTGTCTGTAGAAAGGGAACACTCATATAAATTTCAAATACACGCCATTAGTAAGCACGGTGGACTGCTGTCTACACCGACTGAGATACATTACCCACCACACAATCCTGGAAGGTAATTTTGGAAATAAATTTAAGGTAGTTTTACATAAAGATGAAGTTCCTTATACCATGATATTATTTTCTTTATAGCCATCTGCCAAACTCCTTTTCTCACGCTGTGTCTTCGCTGCACACATCTGCTCCTACAAACAAATGCCTCTCGAGTAATTTGGGAAGGTATGACTACTCTTTCATTTTAAAAAAAAAACAACATGTTAATTCTGTATAAAGTTCCCATTCTGTTGTTGTTTTCTTATAGCCAACCGTCGAACTTTCCTACACAAACTACATCTTCTCTGCACACATCTGCTCATACAAAGACTTACTCTACGAGTAATGTTAGAAGGTATACTTGTTTAATTTAGTAGCAATAAAAAACTTCCATATCAAGTTGACATTGTGATGTTGCTTTGTTATAGCCAACCATCAAACTCTGCTGCTGAAACTATGTCTTCTCTACTGACATCTGTTCCTGCTAATAAGTACTGTTTTGACGGTATAATATTTTTAGATAATTTATTTATGTATCCTTTCCTTAAGTTTAATTATTAGGTGTCAAGGCAATAATGACAGTGAAATGTTGTAGCACGAAAAACAATGAAAGTTTCATTGACACCCGTGGTGGAGTAAAGTTAACATACCCGTGGTTTCTCCTCATCCTCCACGTCCTACTGCTACTTCAAGTTAAAAACTATTTCGTGCAACGCTTACTTAATATCGTTGACAAATTCGCGATTTCGGCCAAATTTGGACTTTTTGTTTATCAAATTTCATAAAAATTTACACTAACCACAAAATTGACAATTTGACAAATCAAATTTGACAATTATTTTGTCAGGTTTGACTAAAATTTCGAAAGGTCTCCAATTTTCATTAAAATTTACACAAAGCATAATTGAAAGGTGCTGATTTTGAATTTGACAGTCATTTCGTTAGATTTGATCACAATTGGGTAACCCGACTTAAGGCTGAAATACACTATCATTTTTCAATGATCATTTTTCAATGATACATTCCAATGACATTGAAAATTAAAAATTTTGGCGCGAATACACTATCATTGAAAATTACAAACATGTACCCGAGGAAGAAACAGCAGCTGCTGTCGTTGTTTACATTTTATCAAAAAAGAGAGTTGAACGCAGAAAACCAAAAAAAAAAAGAAGTGCATGGGTAAAGGCATGGCTAAATAAACGAAATGAACTTGGCATCTATAATACCCTCAAGCATGAACTACGTGTGGGGGAAATCGGAGAATATACGAGATTTTTAAGAATGCCACCGAATATTTTCGATGAGCTGCTTCATCTCTTAGACGTTGATATTACAAAAAAACACGAGACCCAATCCCTGTTCAAGTTAAAGCACATTGTCCAAGTTCATCCCTGAATTTTGCGAAGCTATTTACATGCGATTAAAACTTGGTTGACTCCTCCAAATTTTAATAAATGTTTCAGTTGCTTCTTGCATCTTCATTTTGGCCTGTAAAAGTCTTCAAAATGTTGTTTTCGTTTATGTTAGCATTTAAAATCACAGTGCGTGCAACGAACACGTGCGCGAAAACAATAGATTCGATTCGAAACAATAGAAAAAAAATGACATTGAAAAATTAAAAGTTGAACATGTTCAACTTATCATTTTTCAATGTCATTGAAAATTAGAGTGTAAAAAATGACATTTTTTTCTGAATACACTGTCATTTTTCAATTACCATTGAAAAATGATCATTGAAAAATGATAGTGTATTTCAGCCTTTACTCCGCCGACCCATCTTCACCCCATATTACTATGAGGCGGCATCGGGGTCAGAATTCGCGATTTCCCGTCATCCGTAAACGTTCGCCTAATTTCGAAATCGTCCGTCGGAAACTTCGCTTAATTACGAGGTCGGTCGCGATTAGACTTTTCCGACAGAGCCTCGCATCAGCTAACCTCTCTTTCGTTCTGGTCACTAAAATCTCGGATCTGGTCCACAATTTTTATAATGAACACATAATATGTGAGAAGTGCTGGGCTGGAAATCGAATTCGACCGCACTCGGTTGGAAATCGAATTTGGCCGCACTCGGTTGGTTATCAAATTTGGCCGAGCTGGAAATGGAATTCAACTCCGGAAAAGTTATTTGTTTGGAACTTTTACAAGTGTCATTCTTTCTTGTATTATGGATATTTTGTATCAAATATGGACTATGTGATATACTCAACCTAAGCCGTGGCCCCTCCTGGAAAGCAGATGCAATGATGGCAACTGAGTGTGTGGCTAGCCACGTAAAACAAGTAATACCTAATAGCATAAATCTCCAAAAGTAAATATTTTTTGAGCAGCGCTAAATTAGGATAATTACGGTAATCACACGGTTGGGTGTTTTAACAAAAACGGCGCCTCATATGAGAGTGCAATTAATCCGTAATCTCACTTGTGAAATTACAAGCGATCATGAGACTTTTCAAACAATCCAATCTTTTGTTTCAAAACATTCGAATATTTTGTTTCGGACTCGTGAAATTTTTTGTCCAGAAATAACTCATACAAATTTATCCTTAATTGCACTCGACAACGTGCGATTACATATACTAACAACATTTTCTTTGTAGAGCTGTAAGACCGGAAAATAGTAGAGAACGTTATTATACAGTATCATACATATATTTCTTTTCTAAAACGAAGCATATCCTACAGTGAAAACATTTTTTCTTTTCTTTTATTCAATATCGGAGTAGCGAAAAGCAACTTAAATGCTGAAGACGATGCGAAATTTGGTGAATGGATCCACCAGAAAAGGTTTACATATCAAGAAACAGAAACTATGAAGGACCATGAAATGATTTCTCAATTTGTTAACCAAAGAAGATTTAACAGACAACTCATGAGCGTTCAACGATTGCTATATATCGAAATATAAATATATAATATATACAAGATATTTCAAATGATTACAAGAAACATTCAGCTTAGGAGCACCTCGTTTTCCAGAATAGATAGTACTGACTACAAAACCAGTTGGTTGAGATACTGACTCATGAGTAAGTTTCTCTACAACATTTTCCAGAATTCCTTGAAACTCTTTGAAATCATAATTCTCATAAACATCTTGCAATTGTCTAACTTGTCTTAATAACCTTTCAGCTTTTATCAACAGAATATCATCATCAATATCATTTTTGTGTGAAAGAGCTGGATGCGTGCCTCAATCTGACAACACTTTCCATGAAGGCATCAAGTATAAGTACACAAGTCCACTTGCACTGCTCTGAAATCAAGCATTTTACATTCAATCAATCATACAAAATACATTGTGTATACATTACCAGAATATTAACAACAATAGATTGGCAAATGAGTATTACTAAGTACAGCAAGTATAATATATTTGACTAGAATTAAAACAGTAGCTACCTCAAGTTGAAACAAAAGTAAACAAAACAAAACAAAACAAAAACAAATAGCAAATTCAAATAGCAACACCCAAAGGTTGGCGAAAATGTACTGTCACTATAGCCAAATGCTTAACTCATACATTTAAAAAAATAATTTTAGTCTATGAGTATGTTAACCTCTTATTAACTACATCATTCAGAAATCAGAAAAATAATTTTGCCATTTTGACTTTAGCTGAGGTAAGAGGCAGCACTCTCATTCTAAAACATTTAAAATCTCTTTTCAATCGATAGAAATGAAATAGGGATTATACTATATGAAAAAAACACATATGTAACGCAAATCTTAAAGTAGAAAAGAAAAGAATCAATACCATGTAGCGTTCACGTGTTGCCTGTTGCTGGTGCGCCATTATTGTTTCGCATCATGTCCAGGTCAAACAACACAGGTACACACTTACATCCTGCTCAGGTGATCACCTGATCCTGTGATCCTGCGAGGCCGAATTCAATTTCCAGCCCAGTAGTGCGGCCGAATTCGATTTCCAACCCAGTGCGGCTGAATTCGATTTCCAGCCCAGCACTTCTCACATATTATGAGTTCATTATAAAAATTGTGGACCAGATCCGAGATTTTAGTGACCAGAACGAAAGAGAGGTTAGCTGATGCGAGGCTCTGTCGGAAAAGTCTAATCGCGACCGACCTCGTAATTAAGCGAAGTTTCCGACGGACGATTTCGAAATTAGGCGAACGTTTACGGATGACAGAAAATTGCGATTTCTGACCCCGATGCCGCCTCATATATTACCCTACAGAGCGTTGCTAAACTCGAGTGTCAGTAACTACAGCGGTTATACCAATTTAGCAAACACACCTCTAATTAACGGAGAAAAACAATTTGCACGAACAAAAATATGGTGAAAAACCTATTAACTTTTCTAATTTGTGGCACCAAATCGACTTTTTCTATGTATTCATTCTCTTGTTAGCGGACAAAAGGAAGAAAAGCGAAATTTGTCATTATAAATATCAGAAGCAAGGAATGAATCAACAAGGGTAGTAGGAATGAAACTTAAATGATGCCGCTTGATAGGTTAGCCTGTGTAGGTGGCATGAGTCAATATACACGAATAGGCGAAAAGATGGAAGGCCTCACGATCAAACAAAAGAGACAAATTTGAACAAGATGCCCTACCGGGCAGAAGTATTCCTGCAGATGACTGGAAGACTTTCTAGAAAGATTTCAGAAAGAACTGATATTAGTTCACGCTTTAAAAAGATATGCATAATGCAGAATGATGTTGCGGTATTTTACATTTTACCTTTTAACAACGATAACAATTAAACTTTGTTGTCTCATATAAAACTTCAGTCTTGCTTCAATTTAGAGATTTTTTAAAAAAGATATTAATTCAAAGTTGTATTCCCTAAAAAATCTTCAAGAAGTAATTACGGTAGCAGCGATAGCGAATACCGTATTAAAACACCCGCGGACTCCAACTCCTACTACTCCTCCTCCTACTCCTGCCGAAATGGCAATTAGTCTGTGATTTAGAGACTGCGAGACTCTACTAATAACGCAATGTAAGTTTTAATGAAGGAACGCAGCCTTCGAATTTTGGAAGCTTTTCTGTAACAAACATTTAAAAGTAGATTGCGTTTTGTTTCAAAAGTACATAAATCCATGAAAGAATGAATTCTTATCAAATAGCCCCACATAAAAATGGGACTTTTAGTTCATTACGCTAACTGAAAATACTTGATATGTTGCTTTTCTTGACGGTAAAGCTTATCAGTTCAAAATTTCATATTACCTCAGTTGTTAGCTAACTATACACTATATGTTTCTGTATTAAGGCTTTCAAAGATCTAGTTCGAAAAGGCAGTTATTTGTTTGAATTCATTGTTGGTTTCATGAAATTATAATTAAAAACATATTTTTTTTTTCGAAACGCGTGTTTTTTTTCTTCACATAGTCTTACAAAAAATTTTCTAATAAAAAAATCATATACAGCTCATATCACGCATGTATAATTCTTTTGTCTTTAATAAATTAATTTCTGTTGGTTTATGATTAGACCCTTTTTACACTAACTAATAATTTTAACAAATTTATCGTTTATGCCTGTTTTCCACCAGTGAAATATAAAAAAACACAAGCCTCAAAGAACTTTGTAGTAACTTTTCATAACTTTAAGTAAAATTGCTGCTACCGTTTTGCGCCATCTGGCTCTTGTTAAGTAATAAAAAGTTTGTCGCGTCAAGAAAAGTCTGTGCTTAAAAAGTAATAACTTCGAATTCATTTAATGACATTCCCGAGAGCATCATAAAAGTTAAGAGACTTTGAAAAATTTTGCCGGAGATCAAGCTTAAAAAGGAACACCGTCAGTTTAAAACTCCATTAGAGAACACTCTTCCGTGGACGTTTCAAAATACTCCTTTTAAAACTATACAGTATGAAAATCTTTATGTTGTTTGTACCTGAACTTCATAATAAAAACTTTTACTTGGCCTTGCGAAATAATAAAAATATCTGTGTTTCCTTTTTATCGTCAGCTTGATAGTATACAAATTTTAGAATCATACAATATTTTAAATTCGACTAGTCAATTAAAAAAGTGGTCATCAAATGATAAATAAAATAGGTAGAAGTTGATGAGGAAGATGAGCTGTGCTTCATGATTCCAGAGCTTTATAAAAACAGGGTAGCTTATCTAGGAACATGAATTAAAAAATTGTACAAAGACTAATAGAAACCTTACGCATTAAATCGATATAAACATACCCTATTGGTAGTCGTTCATATCTGTTTTGAAGCATCAAGAACTGCTTATTTATCAAGAATGACTACTAAGAATATTAGTTTCATGTAGATTATCAGTTTGGATCATAAATGTTCTTGATTCTTTTAAGTTTTACAGCCGTACTTCAACCTCTTCTATATCCATATATTCAACAAAGAAACTTTCGCCGATCTAGGCATGCTTCTTCGCTTCCATTTTTAAAACAACTACGGAAAACGTAAGAACGTTGCATAAGACTCACATGAAACAACATTTCTACCTTGGCATCTGCGATTTAGCCATATGTTAATTATTCCTTTCACTAGAGCTTATATTTTACACTTTTAGAGTCTTTTCAAGCAAAGTACTTGTATACAATGAATATAGTGTGAGTTTAGACTGTTAAATCATAAAAAGAATGTAAGTTGGGAACATTAATGATTTGAGTGTCTATTTCCCATCGACAAAAATTGGTCTAGGTTTGGACAGTGAAAAAAAAAAAAACAAGATGCCCTACCGGGCAGAAGTATTCCTGCAGATGACTGGAAGACTTTCTAGAAAGATTTCAGAAACAACTGATATTAGTTCACGCTTTAAAAAGATATGCATAATGCAGAATGATGTTGCGGTATTTTACATTTTACCTTTTAACAACGATAACAATTAAACTTTGTTGTCTCATATAAAACTTCAGTCTTGCTTCAATTTAGAGATTTTTTGAAAAAGATTTTAATTCAAAGTTGTATTCCCTAAAGAATCTTCAAGAAGTAATTACGGTAGTAGCGATAGCGAATACCGTATTAAAACACCGCGGACTCCTACTCCTACCTACTCCTCCTACTACACCGGCCGAAATGGCAATTAGTCTGTGATTTAGTCTGCGAGACTCTACTAATAACGCAATGTAAGTTTTAATGAAGGAACGCAGCCTTTGAATTTTGGAAGCTTTTCTGTAACAAACATTTAAAAGTAGATTGCGTTTTGTTTCAAAAGTACATAATCTGATATTTTGTAGCTTAATCCATGAAAGAATGAATTCTTATCAAATAGCCCTACATAAAAATGGGACTTTTAGTTCATTACGCTAACTGAAAATACTTGATATTTTGCTTTTCTTATCAGTTCAAAATTTCATATTACCTCAGTTGTTAGCTAACTATACACTATATGTTTCTGTATTAAGGCTTTCAAAGATCTAGTTCGAAAAGGCAGTTATTTGTTTGAATTCATTTTTGGTTTCATGAAATTATAATTAAAAACATATTTTTTTTTTTCGAAACGCGTGTTTTTTTTCTACACATAGTCTTACAAAAAATTTTCTTATAAAAAAATCATATACAGCTCATATCACGCATGTATAATTCTTTTGTCTTTAATAAATTAATTTCTGTTGGTTTATGATTAGACCCTTTTTACACTAACTAATAATTTTAACAAATTTATCGTTTATGCCTGTTTTCCACCAATGAAATATAAAAAAAACACAAGCCTCAAAGAACTTTGCAGTAACTTTTCATAACTTTAAGTAAAATTGCTGCTACCGTTTTGCGCCATCTGGCTCTTGTTAAGTAATAAAAAGTTTTTCGCGTCAAGAAAAGTCTGTGCTTAAACTTCGAATTCATTTAATTACATTCCCGAGAGCATCATAAAAGTTAAGAGACTTTGAAAAATTTTGCCGGAGATCAAGCTTAAAAAGGAACACCGTCAGTTTAAAAATCCATTAGAGAACACTCTTCCGTGGACGTTTCAAAATACTCCTTTTAAAACTATACAGTATGAAAATCTTTATGTTGTTTGTACCTGAACTTTATAATAAAAACTTTTACTTGGCCTTGCGAAATAATAAAAATATCTGTGTTTCCTTTTTATCGTCAGCTTGATAGTATACAAATTTTAAAATCATACAATATTTTAAATTCGACTAGTCAATTAAAAAAGTGGTCATCAAATGATAAATAAAATAGGTAGAAGTTGATGAGGAAGATGAGCTGTGCTTCATGATTCCAGAGCTTTATAAAAACAGGGTAGCTTATCTAGGAACATGAATTAAAAAATTGCATTATATTTAGAAAGACTAATAGAAACCTTACGCATTAAATCGATATAAACATACCCTATTGCTGGTCGTTCATATCTGTTTTGAAGCATCAAGAACTTCTTATTTATCAAGAATGACTACTAAGAATATTAGTTTCACGTAGATTATCAGTTTGGATCATAAATGTTCTTGATTCTTTTAAGTTTTACAGCCGTGCTACAACCTCTTCTATATCCATATATTCAACAAAGAAACTTTCACAGATCTACGCATGCTTCTTCGCTTCCATTTTTAAAACAACTACGGAAAACGTAAGAACGTTGCATATGACTCACATGAAACAACATTTTTACCTTGGCATCTGCGATTTAGCCATATGTTAATTATTCCTTTCACTAGAGCTTATATTTTACACTTTTAGAGTCTTTTCAAGCAAAGTACTTGTATACAATGAATATAGTGTGAGTTTAGACTGTTAAATCATAAAAAGAATGTAAGTTGGGTACATTAATGATTTGAGTGGCTATTTCCCATCGACAAAAATTGGTCTAGGTTTGGACAGTGAAAAAAAAAAAAAACAAAAAAAACACGAACGGTTTCAAAGTATTCCTTGCTTACGCAGGAATACAACAAGATGCCCTACCGGGCAGAAGGATTTCTGCAAGCTTTGCTGCTGAAAATGAAACAAAAATGCAACACGAGCAGCCTAGATTCGTCCTGCTAAACTAAAACAGTCACATCATTCAACTCGAGAAGCATCAGCATTAAATCAACAAAAATGTTGATGCGATTGACAATGTTCGTCAAGAAAGTCAGTCTACATTAACGGAAAAAAGAGGCTTTTCTTTATGCTACGGTAGAGATTATTTATGAAGATCTATTGGTACAAATAAGCCGAATGATTGTTACTGGATATTTGCCACCCACGTACTCCAAAAAGTGCATTGACACAATACGAAACTCTAATTTAACCACATCAAACATAATGAATTCTATAAAAAGATTCTGTGTATACTGGCGGCAACCAATACATCATTTGGACAGCACAATAATTATATAAAGTTTCTACATTGATCTCCTCAGGATGAAAAAGATATGTAATATCACAATAATTGTTACTTAGAAATTAAAATTCATATCTAATCTAAAAGTTAAAAAAAACCAACATACATAGGGAGCAAAGAGATATGGTGATATAGCCAGAATACATCCAAACATTGCTAGTAAATATAGTATAAATAGCTGTATTAGAGTAATTATGTTGGTATGCTGGGGGAGCAGCTGAAAGGAAGCCAAGCTGAGCTTTAAGAATCCAAAAGCTTCTAAAAATTGACTTCAGACATGCGTACACATACAAATACACAAAGGTCTTTCATACTTAAAAAGGCTTGGAGCAAAAATAAAACAAGAAATACCTTTTCTTCCACACCATGTATTGGCATTGTTTTCATATTTTAAACTTCAAGAAAACTTCTTTCAAAAAACCGAATAACCACGCTGTAATTTAATTTTGTGAACATGAAAAGTTCCCAACAGTAATGCAATTCTTTATATAAAATTATAAGCTGTATTAACTTCTTTTAAATCCATATTTTCATCAAAGAAACTTTTAGCAAACTACACACGTTTTTTCGCTGCCATTTTTAAAACGTTTTGAAGACGATCACATGGCATGGCGAAAATCAGCCAATGAACTATCGCTATTGAAGTTAAGGTGGCTAAATTAACACCCTTTCTTAGTAGTCGGGCATTATGCGCCAATGACGGTACAGACGGCTTTTCTATCGACCAATGAAATTCGAGAAACAAATATGCGCCGGTTTGGACAGGATGAAAAAAAAAAAAAATCAGAAAAACACGGACGATCGTAAAGTATTTCTTGCTTACGCAGAAATCCAAAAAAAAAAACACGAACGGTTTCAAAGTATTCCTTGCTTACGCAGGAATACAATAAGTGACTATTTTATATAACTGGTGAAAATATATAATAGTTTTACAATTAAACGATGTGTGCTTTTACTTGTCAAATTCATTCCCCGTAAACTCTTAGGTAGGTCAAATAAGTTAAAATGACGTGTAGTGACTGTTGACTTTCCGTTTAGCAGACAAATTTCTCCTTAATGCTTAATTAGAGATTCCACTGTATATCTAAAATTGACCGATTGTTTTGAAATTTGGAAATCAAAATGTAAATAGATTTTTTCACCCGAAGTCACTATTATTTTGATATTTATCTTATTCTATTTTTTTATTTCTTTATTTTTTCATTTATTTAAGATCTTGCAGAACTTATAAAAGGTAATGAAGTGCCATCCATCGAACATCTTCTTATAGTCGACCCGTCGATCTTCTCGATGAGGAGAGGTGATGGATTGACACTTTTGATGGTGGCGTCGTATTACAATAGAACGTATCTTGTTCAATCATTACTCGACAAGGGAGCAGAAGTAGAAGAGACGACCGATAATGGATATACGGCTCTCCATTACGCTGCATGGAATAAATCATTCGATTCTCTCCGCTTACTCTTAAAAGCTGCACCTCATCTAATCAACAAACGAACGTACCATTCCAAGTACTCACCGCTTCATTTTGCATCGCGGCATGGGTCTTATGAATGCGTCAAACTCCACACACGCTACGGAGCAGATTCTCGTATCAAAAGTTATACTAGGTGAACCGCATATGATGTTGCGTGTGAAAGGAGTGGTGACGATGAAACGAAGAAAAGAATACGGGAAGTTCTTCTTCAACATTAAAAGTATGTAAAAAATTAATCTAATAGACAGTCCCTTTGTTTCAATTTAAACGTCAATATTTTGATTAATATTATGTTCCCGCCTCGTTTAATCTGAGAAAATAATATTTCAATGAAAAGTTTCCTATCGTTACCATGACAATACACTAAGGATGTTCTTTTTGACTTTAGGACACCCGTGGTGGAGTAAAGTCTTTAAAATACCCGTGGTTTCTCCTCCTCCTCCTACTACTACTACTCCAAGTTACGAACGATTTCGTGCATTGTTTACGTGAATTCGTTAATTACGCTCCTATTCAGTTCAGTTGTCTGTTGTGAGTACTATAGGTCACGTGTATATGTTGGTTTGAAGCTTGTGATTGGCTATGTTATCACGTGGTCATAATTTGACTTGGCTTGAGCTGTTCTATGAAGCAAACAGCTAAATCAAATAAATCAAAATAGCTCATGTCTCGGTGCTGTCTAATTCCTCTACAACTCGGCTGATTTCTTGGAGAAACATTTTCGGCTAATTCGTACAAAAAGTGTTCGGTATAGTTATCGTTCCGCATATTATACATGCATCATGCATCATGAAAGGAGAAACCTTAGCTCTGCCGACCGGAGTAAAAGTCATTGTTCTTTTGACTTTTTCGGTAGCAGCGCGAAAGCAAATACTGTAATAAAACTGTACTCCTGTACTCCTACGCTTATAGTTATCCTACGCTTTACAATTCGCGAAAGTTCCATTCAAAACTTGAAATTGCAATGAAAAATGGAGGTTAGTAGTTTTAAAAAACTGACAGAAGCTTCGCAATTTAAATTTATTTTCTATTAATATTAAAAACGTTTCGGTGTCATCCGACCACCATCATCAGTTACATCATTGTGTATTACATGCGTAGTATAGGTACTTTACTATTTATTTCCGAAACAATAGACCTTACTCCTACTAGATAGAAAGTTCGAAGCATCACTTGAAATGAACTTATGATCGGAGTGGTTAATGCCGTCTCGTGCTTCGAAGCTCTCAGTTAATGATACAAGTACATCGAAGTGGTTCTTACTATAATTCTTTCTTAAAACCTTTCTGTTTTTTTTCCAGTTTATGTGAATATTTTGTATACGTTTTTCTTTTGAATGAAAGCTTTACACGCAGTATTCGAAGAATTTTGTAAATGTCTAACTCCCGTAAAACCAATGATATATAAGCGAAGCGCTAGATATCTGACTTTTTAAGTGAGGCATTGGTAGCCATCTTTAATAGTGGCAAAACTTTAAAAACGAAAGTGAATTTACACTGAAATCCTGCTCAGCGGATGGATGTATAAACTATTTCGATAAAAATAGCAATGTTCAATTCCATAAATTTGCCTTATATGATCGAGAATTGTATGCCAGATTGTTGCTTTCTATGAAAAATGAAGTGTTCTTTTTCATTTTTGCAAGAAATTCATTAAAAAAAGTTTCAAGAAAATCATCAATTAAAAGACTCTGCTCAAAAGCCCACCACCTCAACTTCTGCATCACCATCACAGCAAACCCCAGTTAAAAAAACATAAAACTCTGCCAAAACCTCAACGAAAAGGTAGTTACAGCAGAAGCTTAGGAGTAAGGGCTAAAATTTCAAAGACAAAAAATTACTTTCATAAGACTCAGCCCCAGGTAATTGAAAATACTTTTTGAATTGAGTAGCCACCCTAAAGTACTGATATGAAAATGCTATATTGATAAGATTCTGCTTTCAGTCGACTGTACCTTCAGCCCAAGGTAGTTTAAATTTACGAATTATATATGTTGTTTTCATTCCTGATGTGTGCCACAAGTTAAGCTTGCAAGAAATGCACTTGCAGATATAAAAGGAATTGTTGACTCTGGGGTATTAAAATAAAATGGAAACATTTTCAATTATTAAGTGATCTTCAAGATAAAAAAGCATTAAATTTTTGGAATAAATATTCCAACAGTCGTGTAGAAATCCGATGTCACAAATAAATACTAAAATTGAGCAGATCTGTAGCTAGATGCAATATAATTTTTCATGACTTCAGGTCATCCTGATTTTGTAGATGTTTGCAGCATTATAACGTCCATTAGAAATCTTGTCTGTTGATGTTTCAATGTGTAAAAGTGCACTCGTATAAGGTTAGAAAAAGCTTTAACAATAATCCAAGTATCAGATAATTAAAATCACGTCTTAAACAAATTTTGATATGCAACACAATATCCGGATCAGAGGAAGCCAATTGTTTGACATTCGAATCTCATTTTTGTGGATCTGTGTTTTGCCTCAACAAATGGAAATGACAAAATGCTCAATAATGAATGAAAAACCTTTGAATTCTTGATATCGCTTCAAAGTTCCACACAATTCCCAATGTATAAGGCATCGATCTTGGGATATGTACATTGCTGGTGTTAAGATTTCAAAACAAAGGTAATAGAGAATGCTTCAATGCACCACCTAGTTTTAATCAACAATCACTGTCTAACCATTCCATATCTTTCATTTACCAATCAAAAGGGTTTTTTAAACCATCCCTTCTGTCCACAAAATTGGTCATGAAGAAGCAAGGTCATCACACACAGTTACATGGCTGTTTCACATTATCTAAAATCAACAAAAACAATCTAGTGTATCAAATCAATCAATAATGGCCAGAAAAAAACTTGTTCCCAGAATTGCATATCAGCCTTTTTGGTGTTAAAAACAGATCTTATTTTATGTTGTTTTGGCACACTTGCAACCAATAAACCATCCATATAGTAATAAAATGAAAGTATTTTTCCTTATTTCTTATTTAGGAAATTTAGCAACAATTCTAAACGTAATAAAAAACAAATTTTTCTTCAGTTCGTGTGTAATTTCCCCTACACCGAAGGCCTTTTTGCCACTATTAAAAACGGCTACCAATTCTCACTGTAAGCGTGGGTTTTACGCAATGATGTATAAGCGAAGCGCTAGAGAAGTCTAACTCCCGTAAAATCACGCTTGCAGAAGTGAGGCATTGGTAGCCATTTTTAATAGTGGCAAAAAGTCCTTCGGGGTGTAGGGAAAATTACACACGAACTGAAGAAAAATTTGTTGTTTGTTAGGTTTAGAGTTGTTGCTAAATTTCCTAAATAAGAAATAAGGAAAAATACTTTCATTTTATTATTATAAGGATAGTTTATTGGTTAAAAGTGTGCCAAAACAACATAAAATAACATCTGTTTTTTAACACTTAAACAAGCAAACAGAACACTAAAGGCTGAAAACTTTTCTCTCCTGTATTGATTACTCATATATGCAATTCTAGGAACAAGTTTTCATCTTTTTCTGGCCATTGTTAATTGATTTGATACACTAGATTGTTTTTCTTGATTTTAGATATAATGTAAAACAGCCATATGTAACTGTGATGACCTTGTTTGCTTCTTCATGACCAAAAAAGTGGCAACAAGAATTACAACTGCTTATATTTCCATAAATTCTGATCATTGGATGATAATTTTTATATTATTGAAAACCTTATTTTTTCCTCTTTCCAATGATCAACCTCGAACCCAGGGTCTCTTGCCTTTTCGATATACGGATAGCGGCAAAGAAGACCCTGGCGAACGCTGGTCACGTGACATGAAAATTACACAAAATCTGTGTAATTTTTAAAAGAGGTGGCCCGAAGAAATTTTGTCTCGTGCATTCAGTTTTTTATATAGTCACATTACAACCAATATAGAGACCAAATATAGTTCGTCGAGTTCACTCGAGCTCATTTCTGCAAAACTTATATTAGTTGTTTACAAGACTTCAACAGCATTCTGGAAAGACGGTGTTTCTGATTTGATAAAGATTTTATTCGTTATCAAGGTTATTACATTCAAAAACCTTGAATGATAAAAGGGAGATTGCAAAATTCGTGTGGTTTGTGTGGATTTTATCTTTGTAACGAGCTGTGGTTTATTTTGTTTGGAGACACATCCAGAAACAGAAGCAGAAAAGTAAAACTTGAGTGTATTGAGGTTCAATCTTCCACAAAAGAAAATATAAATAGTCAATAAAGGCACACAAAAAGTAAAAACAAACTATGAAGATAATACATAAACAATACAACAGTGCAGTGGTGAGAGAAGATTCTCATAATAAATGTTTGGGATGAAGAACTTATTCAAATTATTAAATGATTCAACATCGTTATTTATATCAGAATTTGCTAAGTTCACTGGTCAGTAGATGTATGTCTATTTCGAAAAAGCTCTATAACTTCTTCATGTAAGTGACCTAAGTATTTATACGTTTGTCACAAATGAAGACAGAAAAACACAACTTATAAAATGATGTTTGTTGTATATGTTAACTACCCTTATTATGTATGCTGAAAAAGAAGTATTTTTATTATGAATTCTTGTAGGATCTTGTGTAGGATCCTGTCAGGATTTTAACCAAATTTTAACATATGTTGAGTGAAATTTGTTGTTAGTTTCAAGGTTACTATGTGATCGAAAACAGGATGGTATTCTGTATGAATACTGATATTTCAAATTTCAGGGAAATTGTTTTTTAGATTGTTATCTTCCCTTAAATCGTCTCAGTCGTTCTTGTCAGCCCATTCTTCTCTCTCTGACAATTTGCAGGATTTTTATAACCAAGCTATGTGACGTATATATAACTTATAACAGTTTTAAATCATTACATGGGATCTTGAATCCATTATGGCAGATGGTTTAGTTTTGAGTAAACGCTGTATTGTTGTTAAGTGTAAAGTTTACCTTTATCCTTTTACGTATTTTGCTAAACGATATACAGCTTAAGATTTAGAATTCTTAAGTCAATGTATACCTTTTTATGAAAATCCTACAAATTGTGTACCATAAAGTAAAAATTAGATTACATTTTCATTCTATGTATGTGCACATGCTTGGTTTAGTTTTTGATCCCATTTCTGGATTGCAACGCTTTGTTTAGACCCACATATTGAACAATTTTGCTTCAGAAACGTTGTGATTTATATTCATCAACTGAAGCCACTAAATTCTAATAAGGAATCTGAGTGAATGGAAATTAGCTATATAAATTTAATAAGTGTATGATATTTAAATAATGGAAATATAGGTCAATCTGTGATCATAAAATAATGTTTCAACTATGTATTTGTATGTATTTGTGATTTCTGTAGTTTTATTGTTGATAATATTCAAAAATTGTGTCATAAAAAAATTCATGTTTTCCTCCCAGAAATGATTGAAGATGGTCATCCTCATATTTCTAAATTATGCTCTTAAATTTTAGCACAGGTAATTAAAGTTCTTAGAAACTATATTCTTCTAACAAAGACTGCCATAATTCATCACTATTCTGTTGTTTTTATCAGTCAAAAGAGCATGAAAATTTATCTTGTTCACTTGTTGACTATTTTAAGAACTTTTTGTTGTTAGCCTTTCTCATTGTAAATACATAATGTTACCATAACAGTGCTTTTTGAATTGAAATGATAGCTAAAATAATGTTATTTTGAATAATTAGATTTTTAGACTCCAATTCTTATCTTCCTCAGTAGTAACTCGGATGATTTCTTCTTTTTGCTCGAAAATCCTGCGGTCGTTGTAATATTTTCAGCCAATAGAATTCGTTAATTCTGTAGCGTTCGCCAGGGTCTTCTTTGCCGCTATCCGTATATCGAAAAGGCAAGAGACCCTGGGTTCGAGGTTGTCCAATGATGTATTTTTTGTAGAAATTGGAAAAAGAGAAAAAGAGAAAATCGAAAAAATAACTCCAGAAAAACTCATTATTTTCTTAACGATCAATTAAGACGTTGCACAAAAAGTATAATTTAGCACAACAAAGAGAATCATTTCCGAAGTTCAATATTAATGATTTTCTTTATTTTCTAATCTGTGAACCGAAAATAACTTCGTTTATTTACTTTTTCTAATTACTTGGAAAGGAACAAAGAATACTATATCAACTCGAGACAGGTTTTATATTATACTTCGATAGTAGATGTCGTAACAGAACGTCGTGACTAGAACATGTACATGGTAATTACAAGAATAAGTTCTATAAACTATAAAGTATTTTATCGCATAAAATGCAACTTTGACATGTACAAAGTCATCTGATAACAAATGTTGATTAGCTATCCCTTTTTCGTTCTTTCTCTGTTGCAAATTGCTGTTCAATTACCCCCGGATAAAAACTTTTAGAACCCCGATGCCAAAGTGGGTGCTCAGCCTGTCTCGTTATAAAAAACTGAACTTGTTCTAAAAGAAACCGTAAGGAACTGAACAGCACGTTTACAAGACTTTGTAAATGCAGCAAGGTGGGTCTGAAAAAATATTTACAATTGACTAATATTTTACTCAGCTAAACATACGCAAACTCATTATCCTGATGCACCCTCGCATCACAAGTTACATTATCCTGATGCACCCTTGCATCATATGTTACATTATCCTGATGCACCCTCGCATCACATGTTACATTATCCTGATGCACCCTCGCATCACATGTTACATTATCCTGATGCACCCTCGCATCACATGTTATACTATCCTGATGCACCCTCGCATCACATGTTATACTATCCTGATGCACCCTCGCATCACATGTTACACTATCCTGATGCACCCTCGCATCACAAGTTACAATAGCCTGATGCACCCTTGCATCATATGTTACATTATCCTGATGCACCCTCGCATCACATGTTATACTATCCTGATGCACCCTCGCATCACATGTTACACTATCCTGATGCACCCTCGCATCACAAGTTACAATAGCCTGATGCACCCTTGCATCATATGTTACATTATCCTGATGCACCCTCGCATCACATGTTACATTATCCTGATGCACCCTCGCATCACGTGCTATACTATCCTGATGCACCCTCGCATCGAAATACATTATTCTGATGTCATTATAAAATAATTTTAAAATACGTTTTCTAACACAATAGGAATTAAACACTAGTTATGATTGGAAAACCCCAAAACGCAAATTAAACGACTTTTCGAACTTCTAGTCACGAAAGAAATCTAAACGACGTGTGAATTTGACTTGAGAAATCCGCCCTTTTATAAACTATGCCACGTCATGCTTAATTCACTTACACCGGTACCGAAATTTATTTCGAAATCGTAAATAAACCCATTTATTTTCTAATCTGTGAACCGAAAATAACTTCGTTTATTTACTTTTTCTAATTACTTGGAAAGGAACAAAGAATACTATATCAACTCGAGACAGGTTTTATATTATACTTCGATAGTAGATGTCGTAACAGAACGTGTGAATTAAGAGCATGAGTGAAGAGAGAAATCAAATCAAACAGTTCATAAAATTCTGTTAAATAAAATTATATATACTTATAAACCCAGTGATTCCGTAACAAACAACATTTTGTTTAAATCTTCGGTAATACATCTATTCTCAACGCTTTCCGATTTCCAACGACCGTGTTTCATGATCAGCCTATCGTTTACCCCAAAATTTACAGCGGCAGATGCCCCACCGGAACGTAAGCTATGCAGATCATACTTTTCCGGAGATAAACCGGTTTCTTTTAATACTGTTTTGATGTCGTCACGAATTGATGAGTAGGATGTGGCCTAAATGCATCTCTGTATAAATTCTAAAATCAGATCTGTAATAGTAGTGCTACAATAGGAACGAGAAAATTATCGTTTCCGAGAACGGAAGCTTTAAAAGCCCCTAGAGTTAAGAGACCTTTAGAGGATTGAAAGATTCTATAGTCCCTAACAAATTCCTTAAACATGCGATTCTTGTCAATGAGGAGTGGCCAAAAATTTGAAGAAGGCCAGTAAGGAACAACTAAAACTGCTGTTGAACTTCCTGAACTTGCTAAAAAATGTTTAATAGATTTAGAAATTAAATAAACTGGAGGCACCAACAGATTTGTTTCTCCAGACCAGTCGAAAGAAAATGCATCCACTTGATAGGTATTTGGACACCAGTATTTAGAGGAAAACTTTTGACATTTTGTATTGATGTTATCAGCAAAATTATCAAATGTAAATGGACCCCAAAGTGAATGTAACGTTTTAAAGAATGATTCAGTTAATTGTCAATCGTCATAGTCTATTGATTTACTTATACTATCTGCCCGTGTGTTTAGTTCTCTGGACACCCATGTGACTTTTAACGAAATATTCTTAGCTTTACAAAAATTGTAAATGTCATTAGCCAATTGTTGTAGTTTTGCGTTATTACTACCTCCTTTGACAATAGCGGCAGCTGCCATGCTATCTGTGTGTATGAGAACATGTTCTCCTTCGCAGGTACTCGATAGAGAAGAAATTGCATGTGAAATAGCTAAAAGTTCCCTGAAAGTTGACGATTCTGTTTGTTCTTTAGGATCGAGGTTTCTATAACAAATGTTATTGTTCAAAAGGGCTGCGATACCTGTAGAACTTGCGTCAGAAAAAATTTTTAATTGTGGAACAGAATATTTCAGAACATTTCTATAATTAAGAGTGAGTATATTTTTCTTCCAAAAGAGTAACTCAACTATAACATCGTGATAATAAGATATATTAAAATTTTTTATCCCAAGACGATCTTGACTCAATGACTTTATACAAAGCACGAGTTTTTAATCTGACAATATTATGAAGCACAAATTTTGTTGAAATTATTTTGCCCGTGATACAAGCTAGTTGTCTGGCCGAAACATAAGAAGAAGAAAATATATTATTGATACTTGATAAAATGGATTGGATTCTTCGTTCTGAAATTTTGTAAGTCTTTTTATCGTAATCTAAAATAACACCTAACCATTCTAAGCGAGAAGTAGGTGCCCAGATAGATTTGTCTTCATTTACAATAAAACCTGCAGATCTAAGTGAATTTTTCACAAAGTTCGAATTACTCACAGCTTCATCAAAACAGTATGCTACACTGAAACCGTCGTCGATAAAACAAGCAATTCTTATGGCAAATGAACGCCAATATTTTACTAACACCCTCACTATCTTAGTAAAAATAAAAGGTGCTGAAGTCAAACCGAAAGGTAGAACAGTAAAGATAAAATACCTTTTAATACCATCTTTGAAAATCCATGAGAATCCTAAATATTGTTGATGATCCTCGTGTATATCAACATGATGGTAACCACTTTTCAGGTCGAATTTAAACATAAAAGCCGTTTGAGCAAATTCTACGTACTCTTCGAAGCTTTTCCAATCATCAAACTTGATTTTTTCCTTCCAAACAAAACTGTTTAAATAGCTTAAGTCTAGCACTAATCTTTTCTTACCGTTTATGTTGGCAACTGATAAAGGATTGGTCAGAAAAGGTTTGTTGACAGACCTTATAAATTTGTTTTCTAACAGATTCAATATTTGGGATTCTACATAATCGGGATCACACAAAGCTGAACTGTTATTTTTAATTTCTAAAGATGGAGGTTTATATCTGAAGGGAATTTTATATCCACTTTTAAGGGTTTCTAGTATAAAAGGACTGGCTTCTAACTCTTTCTCCCAATACTTCAAATGACTTTTTAAACTTCCCTTAATATTAGATTTACTGCTTTTAGATGAAAAAGTTTTGATACCTTCATTGGATGGTGTTTCTTGCTGGGCAGGAATGCTTCCAGTGACCTGGGTTGCCGCAGTTAAAGCATAAGTTGCTCGGGCTGTTGAATCTGCCTGCGATTGGTGCGGCACTTCTGACTCCAGAAGTGCCTGCCCGCGAAAAGGGCTGAAAAGGATTAGTAGAATTGCCAAGTAATGAATTTCGATGCTGATGTGCAAACGAATTCGGAGGAAGAACGCTTAACGGACGCTGGAAGTTATGTGGATGACCATCATGTCCAATGTACCTGGGATTTGAAATAAATCGCTTGTTTGCCTTGGACTTTTTGGCCAGAGCACGAGATTCTGCTTGACGCATCTTTTTGTCATCGTCGGAATCACTAGCCAAATCGTCTGTCAGGTATTCCCTTACTGTGTCCCATCCACCAGGAGATTTATCAGCCATCCTGATAACTTTTCGTCTTTTACGAATTTGCTCGTCAATGTCGTCAAATTTTGTACTGAGACGCCTCTTGGATCCTGCTTCTGCTAAAGATCTAGCTTCATCAATATTATTAGACAATGACACAAGAAAATCGTCCTGTATTTTGTTCGATTTGTATTTAAAAGACATTTGACTCCTTTCCTTTCCCTGTGACACGATCTGTTTTTGAAGAGCAATCTTATCCTGCAGCCTCATAGAATTCATTTGTTCGAATTTTTCATCGAAAAAGGCCTTCATGTTTTCTTGAAACTCAATAAAATTATTAATGGGATATACCTCCTCCTGCTGTACAGTACAGTCTCTGGCTTTGCTCTTCTTTGGACTCGACGGTTTTGAAATGACGATCGGATCATTCGAAGTTGTGATGATCGGTATCGGAGTTTCAGTTGATATATTCTTTATCTTTTGATCTGCAGATGTTATTGTTGAAGATGAATAACTTCTCACGAAATGGAAGTTGTCTTCTTCATTGGTAGGTTCAGGACGTTTCCTTCCCAAAATATTTCGTAATCGGTGCATAGTAGAATATTCCAACTTCTAGTCACGAAAGAAATCTAAACGACGTGTGAATTTGACTTGAGAAATCCGCCCTTTTATAAACTATGCCACGTCATGCTTAATTCACTTACACCGGTACCGAAATTTATTTCGAAATCGTAAATAAACCCATTTAAGTCGCCGTTTACACCAAAGACGAGTTACAATTTTATCAAAATAAAAAATAAAGTTTCTGTTTTAAGAAAACTGAAGTTGAAAAAACGTTCATCTAAAGCCGAATCTCCACTAGGCGGAAAATGTAGCGGCGGGCGACCTTTCCGCCTCGATATTTTCCGCGGCGGAATGACAGTTTAATCTCCACTAAACTTTAAAAAGAGCGCTACTTTGAATCAAACATAAACAACATGAATCAATTATCGAAGATACGCTACTTACTTTTTTTAAGAAGTGCTTTCATTTATCGAACTATTTGTCTAAAGAAGAGGAAAGCAAGCTCAACAAAAAGACGTTTTTGGGTTCGAAAGATATACCTTGAGCGCAATGCCAAGGGTGAATATTACAATCTCATACGAGATATGAGGCTTCATGATCATGAAATGTTTTTCAATTATTTTCGCATGTCACCGAGAACATTAGAGAAACTTCTTGGATATGTAGGTCCAAGCATTGCTAAAAGGTTAACGAAAATGCGGGAGCCAATTTCAGCTGGCCAAAGACTCGCTGTCACGTTACGTTATCTCACGACTGGTGATGCCCATAGTTCGATTGCAGCTAGCTACAGAATGAGTCCAACAACTGTTGGTCGGATTATTCATGAAACTTGTTCTGTTATGTGGAATGTGCTGGGAGAATATATCAAGCCCTCAAGTAGCATTGAGGAATGGAAACAAAAATCTGACGAATTCGAGGCGAGATGGAACTTTCCCAACGCAATAGGTGCTATTGATGGAAAACACGTTGTAATGTTCGCTCCTGCTCGTTCGTCCTCAAGTTACTTTAACTACAAAAAAAGTCACAGTATAGTGCTAATGGCCGTTTGTGACGCAAAGTACCGATTCACATTAGTTGATATCGGTGATAGTGGAAGACAAAGTGATGGCAGTGTGTATAACAATAGCCACTTGGGTTTCGGCATTGAAAATAATTGTCTCAACATTCCTAATGATAGCAAACTAAATGGAAGTGAAAAAATACTTCAGGAGCGAACATTACAACGTGTTTTCCATCAATAGCACCTATTGCGTTGGGAAAGTTCCATCTCGCCTCGAATTCGTCAGATTTTTGTTTCCATTCCTCAATGCTACTTGGGGGCTTGATATATTCTCCCAGCACATTCCACATAACAGAACAAGTTTCATGAATAATCCGACCAACAGTTGTTGGACTCATTCTGTAGCTAGCTGCAATCGAACTATGGGCATCACCAGTCGTGAGATAACGTAACGTGACAGCGAGTCTTTGGCCAGCTGAAATTGGCTCCCGCATTTTCGTTAACCTTTTAGCAATGCTTGGACCTACATATCCAAGAAGTTTCTCTAATGTTCTCGGTGACATGCGAAAATAATTGAAAAACATTTCATGATCATGAAGCCTCATATCTCGTATGAGATTGTAATATTCACCCTTGGCATTGCGCTCAAGGTATATCTTTCGAACCCAAAAACGTCTTTTTGTTGAGCTTGCTTTCCTCTTCTTTAGACAAATAGTTCGATAAATGAAAGCACTTCTTAAAAAAAGTAAGTAGCGTATCTTCGATAATTGATTCATGTTGTTTATGTTTGATTCAAAGTAGCGCTCTTTTTAAAGTTTAGTGGAGATTAAACTGTCATTCCGCCGCGGAAAATATCGAGGCGGAAAAGTCGCCCGCCGCTACATTTTCCGCCTAGTGGAGATTCGGCTTAAAGCAGGGATATGTTAAAGCGTAGCTGGATGCAGAGCGATAGATTTTGCTATGTTCTATGTGTGTTGTCAGGAATTTCAGGAATGTATGTGATTGTTATTTTCGCCAATTAAAATGCTTGAAAGCGTATTTTCAACCAATGAAAAGACGTGAAATAAATCGTGCAAACTTCTGTTTGACTTGTATTTTATCCTAGCTATACGCGGAATAGTGTTCAAAAGCGACAAGATTTTGATTTGGGATTTTGATCAAGAGGAAAAAGTGTAAAAGTGAACTGGGTAATATGCTCAGCATCTTAAAAATTACCCAAACGTTAGCTTATATAATATTTAGAACGCCTGTTTTGAAAAAAGCATGTTTTATTTTGAGGGAAATAATTTATTTGGTAAAGAAGGTCGTTGAAGAATGGAGTACAATACTGATGTGGACCTACTGCATGTATATATAAATATAAACATAACACTTGACAAAGATTTTTAATAAATCGAAATATTGTGAAAATTTCTTGTGTTTTTTTTTGTCTTATACATAAATACAAACGTACTTATAAAAGGATGAAAGAAGAAAACTTTTTTCGTTGAACTTTAAGTTTCTTCCTTCACGGATTCATCAGCTAACTGAACTGGTTTTAATAAAGTAAAATTGCTCCTGACTGTCGAGCACTTTCAGAGAAGAGAAATGTATGCTAATATATATAATGAACTAAAATTCCTCTCTGATAATTAACTACCTTAAGGGAAGAAATTTTGGCGGGGAGAAATTTTGGCCGATTTGGTGGATTGCTTCAAAAACCGCCAAAATTTCTTCCCCCAAAAATTTCTTCCCTTAAGGTAGTAGGAGTTTACATACTTAGAGAATGCAAATATAAAAACATGGGGAAAAACAAAAAACAAAAAAAAACCCTGAAAATCCAAAAAGCTGAAAAAGTGACCAAGAACAGAAGGATTAAGAATTTAGAACCTAGATTAGCATGCGTAACAAGACAAAAAGAACTAAGGGTTTAGAGTAATGATGTGTAGTTCTCAAAGGGAAAAATTGAATATAATAATAAAAAAGTTTCTGAATTTTTTCATCTTCTTCCATGCAGCATGCTCAAAATATATTTATATAAAATAAATTAATTAATTAGATAACTATATATACTAAATGAAATAGACAATGTATATATATGTAAAATACAATGAAATAATAATAAACAGTACGATATACAAGAAGACAAACTACATTTCTGAGAATATAACCACATTTTTTTAGGCACAGCAAAAAGGGTTTGAAACCATGTGTTTATTTGTTCATTTAAGGAAGTGACAGTTAATAGCATTTTTCTTATTTTTTACATGAGAATATATTTTCTGTAATGTGCAGGCAATTTGTATCAACACAAAAGTATATATTCACCCATAACTGAAAAATAAAACATCCAAATTCAGCATTTTTGTCTCTTTGATAACACTTTTTCAGCAATAATATTGAGGTCTATTCTCTCTCTGATACGTCATCTTGTATTTTCATGCATTGCCAGTTATCGTATCTGACTTGACAACAATTAACTTTCTTTTATTGAACATATCGTTCTAAGCTGGGATTATCAACACAGCCACTGCGCACTATTTGCTTGCAAAAGATTCAGTTTATTGGACAAACAGTCTTCAATTCCATCCAAGTAAAATAACAATGGCTCAAGCTTGATGATTGAAGGAATGCATTGAAATGCAGATATATAAACCTCAATAAAAGGGGTAGCTACATATCTAGCCTACCATTCTGCACTTAAATTTAGAGGATTCAAATCAAAGAATAATTACAATATCAAGTCAGGAATTTTCATCATTGATTTATATAAGCAGGAACATTAATCACCAGTAATTCTAATACTTTCAAAACTCTGCTATATCTGTTTTTGTCCCTGACACAGTCATTGTCTCCTCTTGCAACTCATTTAAGTATTTTAGAAAGACATTGTTTGTATTTTTTTTAAATATTTCATGCACAATCTAAAAACAAAAACATGACTGCATATTTCATATAGATAAAAGCTTACTACTTCATGTCTACATACATCTTAACACATCTACATCTGAAAATGCAAAATCATATGAAAATAGACAAACATAGTAAGGAAAACTGAAGCAACCAGTGACGCAACACACCCAGCCATAACCTAACCACGGTTGATGAAAAATAACATGCACCAAAATGACAGCACAGATTCTAATTTTCCGATAATCAAATTCATATCTCAAGTTCATATGTGCGTTCTTTAAGTTAACGTGCGAGCGTTCTTTAAAGCTTGGTTCCCATCAGGCGCTAAATCGCGTTAAGCAGGTGGGCTAAATTGAGATAATTTTTGACGCGCAATGGAAACGATGATGAGTCATTAGCGCTTCAATTTTATCTCGATTAGCGTCGATTAACCCGGAATTTAAATATCAAAATTTTTTGATATTTTAACGCGAATTAGCGCGTTGCCACCTGCTTTATCAAAGAATACCGACATTCATATTAGAAATTACTATGTTCACAATCAAAATCAGATCTATTTACTCATTACTACAAGGAAGTTGAGTAAAATCTTGTTCAATACAGCAGAAAAAACGACGAAAATGTTTTAAAATGCCAATTTTAGCAGCAATTACAAATGGTTGCAATTACCTCAAGCCTACCTAAAATAGTATTCCCTATCATCAGCTTGAAGTTCTTGTACTAACTGATGATATTCACCAAGCTATTCTCTTTTCAGAAAGATGTCTCGAACCCAAAATCTAGGTTGCCTCCTCTTACGTTTTTGTTGTTGTTGTTGTTGTTCTTTTCTTCTTCTTTGTCTTAACAAGATCCAAAGCAAAAGTTCTTCCTCGATGTTATCTGTCATATTTCATTCCAAAAAATAATTAAGCCCGCGTCAATTTTATTTTTAAGTGGAAACGTCTTTGCGCTAATACTCAATATGAGTAACTCCAGAGACAAATATTAACCCGAAATAATTAACGCGTTTTAGCGCCTAATGGAAACCAAGCTTAAGTAACGTGCGAGCACATGGCGTGAAAAAAAATTTTTAATGAGTGAAAAAAAAAAAAAATGACGACAATTCTCGAAGAAATAGAAGAAGTTAAGCGCTTTGATAGGTATCTGGCTAGTTTTAGTGGAGAAGACGTGGAAAACATTTTGGAAAAAAAACTTAAAAGCGAACTAATAATAACAATTTCATGTGGTCAAAATCCAAATTGTTGGCGACATGAATATTTTGTAGGTGGAAGAAATGAAGACATGTGGGTTTTGGAAAACTTTGATAAATTTTCTGGGTTTGGTGATAATAATCAAGTTATTATTATAATGCGATTATTACTTGAATCTTTTCCGCAAAACCCCCAAATTTCCAGCGTGGAATTGGTACGCGCTTTCATCATTGTAAAGAGAGTCGACGTTTTTGACTTTGGATACGGAAGTTTCCGGTGCGCCTGACGAGTCTTCAGCTGACCACGGCATTGAAGGTCAAGAAGTTGAAGAAGTGCAATCTGAGGACTTTGGTGTTTCATCTGAGCTTCCGATGAGGAGGAAGAACGTAAATCGTAATATCGGGCCCTGGTTACATTGACCAACATAAAAATTGCTTTTGAACAAGAATGAAACAATAAAGAAAATTCCATTTTGCTTCAACCTACCAGAGATGCAAAAAGTAAAGCTACGTTCAAGAGTTATGATCTTCCTGTACGGCGGAAGAAAAGAGCATTTTCCGGCCGGGTGGGTCAGAAAAAGATGAAATGAAAAGTTTAAGCGTTGTCAGAGTGATGCCGCCAAAAGAAGCAAAACAGCAACGCCTGATTATTTTCGAGGATTATTCGAAGATTATTTTCGGTGTAGATCGATTTACACACTCCGAACCTTTATTTATTAAACTTTGGATTCTTAAGTATCTACAAATTAAACATATACCAAGTATTAACCTTCATGCTTAAAAGTAAGCTCGAGCTTACCCCAATAACTTTCCGTAACTAATTTTCCAGAGTCCAAAATAAATATAATACTAGACATTCAAGGAATAACTACAAAATTCCTCAAAAACGCCTTAAAGTAACAACCTTTTCCATGGCCCATCCTCTAGCCCAGCCCTATGGAACAATACCTTGCAAAATGGAGAAAAGAACGCTAGGTCTATATTAACCATTTCAAAAGATCTGTAAAAATAAAGTTGCTTCGTTTTCCTCAAAAGACAAATCTCTTGATTTTCAAATGGCCGAGAGCGATAAATGTCTTGAATGGTTCCACAGAAAGTGTCAGCGCATTCCTGACATCGCCTACGAGCAAGAAAATATATCTTGGTTTTGCTTAAACTGCATGATTTATGTATAAACTACTAAGTGCTTTAGTGAAAAAAATGCATCTTAATGAATAATGTGTTATTTTTATTTTTTTACTTTTAATCCTTCACATTTTAGAAAACCGTAACTTAGTTCATTCTGCGCTGTCATAGATATAGTGAATAATCAAAATAGTTTTTCTAGTGTTAAAGCCAGCGGAGCTTACACACATGATCCACGGATACAGGAAGGGCGATACATTACTTAAACCCGATTAATAATTACGTCATATTTCGGATTTTGAGTTTTGATTTTGTCATTTTGGTGCATGTTATTTTTCATCAACCCCTAAACCACAGTGAAACGAAGCGATTTCTTGCACATAGTAGATATTCATATTCAGTTTTCGTTTGTTTTGAAATAGAAAATTTCTGCCATTTCATTACAGGTGTCCTTGCAGTTCAGAATAATATCACATGACATACAAGAATTTACTGAAAGTCACGTGATTAAAGTGACGGAAAAAGATATAGACGAAAAGAAAATGGCGTAGATATATGCCCCAGAAAAATGAAAGTCGTGGGAGATCGTGGTCTTCCCTGATTCTATTAACTGCCTTAATTGGAAGTTTTAAATGTCAAGTAAACTTGATAAAAGATTTCGCACCTTTAAAACAATGAAGATACGGTCGTAAATTTTTGTTTTAATTGATCGTTAAGAAAATAAGGAGTTTTTCTAGATTTATTTTTTCGATTTTCTCCTCTTCTATTTTTCCAATTTCGAAAAAAATACATCATTGGAAAGAGGAAACAATAAGGTTGTCAATGATATAAAAATTATCATCCAATGATCAGAATTTATTGGTATATAAGCGATTATAATTCTTGTTGCCACTTTTTTGAAACACACTGTTAATGATGTTAAAGATGTTAATGAAAAGAAAAGATTTTTTGAAATAATAACAGCAATTTGGAAAACAATAAACAAATTTAAGCTGTGTGTTCAAAAAAAACGTTTAACTTTTACGTTTTAAAATATCAATTTGTGGGTCTCAGCGCAAACAAAACTAATAAAAAATTTGAATGCATTCAGTGCTTTGAAACAATAAGCACGATGTAATTAAACTACGTGTTAATCGACCATTAAAAATTTAATTACATTTTTCCAAGACATTTTTCTTATTTTTCTAAAAACCACTTCTTCATTTTTCACAAAAATATACTAGCCGAAAGAACTTGAAAATGGCTTTCCAACGATGTAAAAATTATTTTGAAATTCGGTATATTCATTTAAAAAAACAGCTTTAAAATTTCCGTTTCCAACATTATGAAACACACTGTATATCCCAAGATCGATACGATGCCTTATACATTGGGAGTTGTGTGGAACTTTGATGCAATATCAAGAAATCAAAGATTTTTCCTTTATTATTGAGCACTCCGTCATTTCCATTTGTTGTCGGAAAACACAGATCCACAAGAATGAGGATTCGAATGTCAAACAATTGGCTTCCTCTGATCCAGTTATTGTGTTGCATATCAAAATTTGTTTAAGACGTGATTTTAATTATCTGATACCTGGATTATTGTTAAAGGTTTTTCTAATCTTACGAGTGCACTTTTACACATTGAAACATCAACAGACAAGATTTCTAATGGACTTTATAGTGCTGCAAACATCTGCAAAATCTGGATGACCTGAATTCATCAAAATTATATTACATTCAGCTACAAAACTGATCAATTTTAATATTTTAATTTTTCTTCTTAATTTATATTTTAATTCTACATGACTGTTGGAAATGTTATTCTAAAATTTTAATGCTTTTTTATTTTGAAGATCATTTAATAATTGAATATGTTTCCATTTTTTTTAATACCCCAGAGTCCAACAATTCCTTTTAGATATATCTGCAAGTGCATTTCTTGCAAGCTTTAACTTGTGGCACACATCAGGAATGAAAACAACATAATTCGTAAATTTAAACTACCTTGGGATAAAGGTACAGTCGACTGAAGGCAGAATCTTATCAATATAGCATTTTCATATCAGTACTTAGGGTGGCTACTGAATTCAGAAAGTATTTTCAGTTAATTTGGGCTGAGTCTTCTGAAAGTAACTTTTTGTCTTTGAAATTTTTGAGTCCTTACTCCTAAGCTTCTGCTGTAACTACCTTTTTGTTGTGGTTTTGGCAAAGTTTTTCTTAACTAGCTGATGAAACTTTTTTTTAATGAATTTGTCGCGAAAATGAAAATGGAAGGGACTACAATTCATCTGGCATGCAATTCTCGATCATATAAGGCTAATTTATGGAATTGGATGTTGTTATTTTTATCAAAACAGTTTATACATCCATTCGCTGAGCAGGATTTCAGTGTAAATTCACTTTCGTTTTCAATGTTTTGCCACTATTAAAGATGGTTACCAATGCCTCACTTGAAAATGCCGAGTCAGACATCTAGCGCTTCGCTTACCTTATCAGACAAAACTTAGTCGGACTAAATTTTTGGGAAGTGACTAAAAGTTTGTCTGACTAATAATTTTGTCCGACTAAAATTTTGTTCGACTAATTATTATGTCCGACTAAATATTTGGTCCAAATCATTTTTTTCAGAATTTTTCTTCTTATCTGTTTAATTACAAAATTTTGAATATTTATAATTTCTTTATGATTTTTCTTTTTGCTCACCAACGAATACAATATTTTTACATGAGTTAGTCATAAATAAACAATTTCTAAAGTGGCAAAGTGTTTTGATAAATAATATTAACACTCGTTTTCATGATGTTCATTGTTTATTCTTTACGCTCTAAAGGGATTCTCGACCCTTTCGTAAACAGATTGGACCTTTTTAATAGCCTCCCTTATTCCAGGAAGGAATCCACAAAAAAAGAGAAAAACACCAGTAATAACAGAAACTTCCGATGAAAGTGATAGCGAGGTAGTTCAAAAGAAAATGAAAAAAACAACCTTAATGGAAGAAACGCCTGAAGCCAATGCAGGAACCAAAATAGATTTTTATACTGATCAGGAATATGACATTGAAATTGAAAAATAAGATTATACTACAACCCTTTTAATTAGAATTTCTTTCCGACGGCAAAATTGTGCCGTCGTGGTATGATGATTTTGCTGGACATATGTATTTCACGTCGGCAAAACTTGCCTTTCCCCTCGTTTTCCTATACACATCTAGAACTTAGAGTAATCGGTGCACTCCCGCACGCTTTTTGATAATCCTTATCGAAAATTAAGTAATGAAATTTTAGAAAAGGACCAAAATTTAGTCGGACAATATTATTAATCGGACAAAAGTGACTAAAATATTTGAAGGTGACTAAAATTTTGTCCGACTAATATTTTTGTCCGAATAAAATTTTGTCCGACTAAGAGTGCGTTTACACGAGAGCCGTAGTGAACTCAAACCGGTTTGAGATTTCAATCCTCCCGTTACGAGTTTAAATACGGGTAATTATTTCACTATAGAATGTGCTAAATTTATTCCATCGTGCATAGAAAATATTTCTACCCGTATTGAAATCCCAAACCGGTTTGAGTTCAGTATAGCTCTCGTGTAAAAACGCACTCGTATAGAGAGCTAGAAACTAGTAAATCTATTGTTTCGATTTTTACTCGAGAAAACTCTCCAAGACCGTATCGAAATTTCTCATGTAAACAGAATGGCGATTTCAAACAGCTAAAAATTTCAAACTGGTTTGAGGTCACTACGGCTCTCATGTAAACGCACTCTAAGGCCATCTTTTTTTAAAAAATAACTATTCTGTCCTAATTTGAAATGTTACACGTAATATTTGTTAGTAGAGATTTTGATTACTTTTGATAGTTACTTGCTTATATGTCTACCCCAAAGTAAACTGTGGTATCAAAATTAGGTTTAACAATTTTCTTTTCTTCTTTTGTACAGAAAACCTGTATACAAATTTGATTGTATGATGTTGTAAGATAGTTTTATTTGAGTTACAAATAGGAAACTTGTCAAGCTTCTGCAACAATAAAGATCATACATCTTATATTAAGATGAAATTGTCTTACACATTGATGAGTTTGTTGATATGCAGTTGTTTAAGGGAAAATATTAGTCACATTTAGGTCTTCTAATTTTTAGCTACGTGTCCATAGTAACTTCTCAGTCACTTTTTAACTCCTCAGCAAAAAATTTTAAGAGAAACCTTATCATTTGACCGTGAACAATTTCATTTCATAATAACTTCAAAGTAAGTTTTTTTGTGGCATTAAATTCAACCCGAGTATCAGGTCGATGGTAGTTATACTGTAATTATTTAACGATACATTTTTCTCATGGTTATCAATGTACACACAATAATTGGTAAAATGTTTGCAACCTTGGGGAAATATATAGTCGCATTTTTGCGAATCTTGTTATTTTGAGCATAAGTTTCGTAAATTTCTGTTTGTGGAAACCTCGGTTAAGCTTCCATTTCTCTGATTGTAAAGGGAGTGGAAACTAAGGTGGTTTTCAATTTCATTGAATAACACGAAAACGAGTCCTGCTGGTACCACTTATGTTTTCATATACTTTCGTTAGGTGAACAAATGAATTCATATAACGAAGGAAATTTCAAAATTACCTTAGCAACGGTGACCATTCTCCCTAGCAACAGCAAATTGGTGAATAATCACTTAATATACCTAAGTTATCCTGCCAATTGAGCATCAAAACTAATATAATAAGTTAAGCATGTTCTTAAAGCGTATCTTCGTGTGCGATTAAAAGCGCGTCTTAACTAACTCTAGGAGTGCGCCTCATAATGACAAGACTGGAAAGAAAAAATCTATTGGTAAAAAAAATGAATGAAAAAACGATGAAGTTGACAATGTTGGGTTATTATTTACATGCTCAAAAATCACAGAGAAGTTGATTTTAAAGACGTTTTAGAGAGTCTAGATCCCAAAATTTTCTTTGTCACCCAACCATGGTGGGTGACATTTGGCAACAAAAATTCCCAATTCTGGTAATACGCGGTATTTTATTAAGTTCTGGCTAAAGCCCTGCCTTTATCGTAGAACAGTGAAGGTGTTAAGGGAATGCTACAAATATGAATTTTTCCCACTGTTTACTGACATAACAAGTTGTAATGGGAAAAATTATATTTGTGTGACTTGTGATCACCATTTGTTTAAAGGAGCTGTGCCATGTCAAGCAGTGTGGAACAGATTAGAGGTCTCACCAATACCTAGAGAAATTGAATGTTTGAATCGATTGGAAAAAACCTTGATTGCAAAACGCATTTTATTCAAAAAAATTAGTATTATGCCTAAAGGTCAAATGCCGAAAATTAAAGGTGCTGTTTGTAATGCACCAGTAAATCTTAATGCAGTAAGTAATTGCTTACCACAGGGAATGGACAGTAATGGATTAATTTTTGTTAAGTTAAAGAGGAAACTTCAGTTATATTTGAAAATGTCTGTCCTGATTATGTGAAAGATGCATTAGAATATTTGAAGGCAAACAACCCTTTTTATGCTGATATTTTTATCAACTTGGATGATATCACTAAAGAGTTACTTTCTCTAGTTGATATTGATGCAATTATTGATCAAGATGCATTCCCAATTAGTATTGAAGGCAATGCAAATGAGAGCAATTATGAACTTGAAGAGGAAAATCCTCTGAATCTTGAGCAAGCAGGGTCGGATGAAATTTGTTTGATACCAAACATTTATAATACAATTGAGAGAATTTTGGATATCGCTTTTGGTGAATGTAAAGCAGCCAATGTCTTTCTTTATTGACGATTTTTGTGAAGAGCTTGCTTTTCCATATTTGTTTCCAATAGGAAAATTTGGCTACAAAGTGGCCCGAAAAATTGGGTTGACGGCTACAAAATATTTCAACCAGCGGCTGCTACATTATAGCCAAAGATTTGCCTCAAACACTGACTATATTTTCTTTGCACATTATGTTATGCAACAAATAAATTTGCTTAACCAAATAAATGTAGCAACACGCAAAGTTCATGGAGAGATAACTGCAGGACAACTTAAAAATAATTTCAAGGACAATGTTAAGTCTTTTATGTCAGAAGATCAAGGCTTTTTATTTATGAAATCTGTAAAGGGAACACCTGCATATTGGAAAAGCTACCTAAATGATGTTCTTGCTATGGTGAAACAATTAGGTTTACCTACATTCTTCCTGACTTTGTCATGTGCAGACCTAAGATGGGATGAACTGCTAGTAATTCTTGACAAGCTGAACCATACTAACCTTACAGAAGGACAATTGGATTACTTAAAAAAGTGTGAACTGTTGAATCAAAACCTAGTATTCACTTCACGACACTTTCAGTTTAGAGTTGACACATTTTTTAAAGAAATACTGCTACGTAGCCACGGTCCTTTGGGAGAAATTGAATATTATGTTATAAAGGTTGAATTCCAATTTCGTGGTAGCCCACATATCCACTCCTTTTTGTGGGCTCCTAATGCACCTGTTTTAAGCAAAGAAACAACAAATGATTATTTAGAATTTGTGCATACTTTGATACGTGCAGATTTGCCTGATCCAGAAGAGGAGCCAGAATTGCATAAATTAGTGCATCAGTATCAAATTCATAGACATTCTAATTCTTGCGAAAATACAAAAATATCCCTTGCCGATTTAATTATGGACGTTATTTCACAGATCACACCATCATTGCAGAACCTTTAGACAAAGACATGCCAGAAAATGAGAGGTCATTAATGTTAAAATCAAAAAATATTGTGTTAAAATCTGTGAAAAGTTATATTGATTCTTATCTTGACCCAAATAAAACCAGTTATGTGGAACATAAAGGTATTCCTGAAAATTTGGGAACTCTAGGGTTGACAACTGATCAGTACTATGAAGCATTGTCAATTTCTCCTGACCAAGACTTTAAAATTCATTTTCGAAGGCCTCCTAACTCATGTTTTGTAAATAATTATTTTGATCTTTGTTTGCAAGCTTGGGAAGCAAATTTGGACATACAACCTGTTTTTAACTATTACAAAGCAGTTGCATACATATGTTCATATTTTTCCAAGTCTGAATCTGACTTTTCAAGAGCAATGAGAAGTGCATTAGAAGAATCGCGGAATAATAACAACATTGATTTCAAAGATCGCATGAAAAAGTTAGCAGCTGCATTTCTTACTAGTCGGCATGATCAGTGCAAGAGGCTTTTTATCAGTTGATGCCAGAGTTATGGCTTAGAAAATGTTTTCCAGCTGTTGTTTTTGCTAATTCAAATCTCCCAGAAAAACGATACCGAGTTTGTAAGAATAAAGAAGAATTAAAAGAACTACCAGAAGACAGTATTGACGTGTTTAGAAAAAGTAATCTTGACAGATATATGGACAGGCCTGACTTGAAATTTCAAGGAGGAAAATATAGTATGTTGGACAGCTTCTGTTATGCTGATTTCATGGCTTTTTATGTTCTTGACAGTAAGCCTAAGGAAGATAATGAAAATGATAATCAACCAGTATTAATTTTAAATGATGACAATAATGTTTCTTTATTATATCCATCATCAATTCCTCTCATGTCATCAAGGGAAAAAATGAAGTGTCGTCGACTCAAATTAGTTGTACGCTACCACACCCCAAATCCAGCAACTAATCCAGAAGCTTATGCTCATCACTTGTTAATGATGTTTTATCCTTTCAGAAAGGAATCAGATCTGAAGGCTGAAATAAGCGGCTCTTATGTAAAAAAGTTAGAAGAGCCTGGTGTGTTAGATGTGGTAAACACTAATAAAACACAGTTTGAACCTTGGGCAGACTTAGTAGACACAGCTTTCATCAATTTCAGATATGGTCCATTAACTGATGAACATGCACAGCAAGAAAATGATGATATTGAGGAGGAAGCCAACCGAATCAAAATTATAGATGATGAATCTGAAGAGGACAATGAAGAAAGTCCTGTATACCGTATACCGTAATTTTTTTTTGGAAATTAGGGGGGCGGTTATTAGAGAGGGGCGCTAATTGGCAAGGGGCGCTTATAAAAACATTTTGAAATGGTCATGCTTGCTGTGAACGAGGCATTGCTTTTTATCATATAAAGAGTAAAAAAAAACTGTATTTTTCAAGGCGGCAACGAAATAAGATTTTGTACTTATAACTATAAATTTAGACATCACAAGAACATAGTCTTCCGTTTCTGTTACAGAATATTCGGTTTTTGTTCAAAGTTCTAATTACCGCCCGGGCGCTTATTAATTTCTGAGTAATGTTAAGTCACTCTAATAAGCGCCCGGGCGCTTATTGGAGAGGGGCGCTTATAAAAATATTTTTGACTAGAGTGGGGCGCTTATTAGAGAGGGGTGCTTACTAGAGAGGGGCTCTAGTATAGAGAATACGGTACTTTGAAAATGAGAGACCTGTTGTACGATGGCCCAGAAGGGTCCAACTGCGCACACGTCAAAAAATACTGCGCGCTTCTTTTTTACTGCGCGCTCTTGTGTAAACTTACACTGCGCGCTGCCATCGACCTTTCTGCGCGCTCTTCGTAATACTGCGCGCTTCTCTTATCCCAAGAGCAATTTATTGCATAATACCTTAAGTGGATGAAATTTCGAGTGAATTTAATTTCGCGGATAAACGAAAAAAGGTAATTTTGAAAAAATTCAAATTTTGAGCACAACTTGGAGAATTGAACAACTGTTTATTTATTTATGTTTTGATGCCTTCTTCTTCCTGTGTTAAATTTTTTATTTACATTTTTTTGCACATAAAGTTGAAAGAAACTTTCCAATGGTGAAACTACTTTTTACAGGAAGTGGATAGGAAGTCTGTTTTATTTTCCAAAAACGTTGTTTTAGCGGCTAATTAAGTAATTGTTTGTGTACACGAAAAACATATGGATCATGTTGTGTATTGATCCTTTTGGTTCAAAATTCTGTTGTCATAGTGATTAACTAGTTCACGCAAAAAAAAGGTGATCTTTAAAAATCTTTAAAGCTCTTTTTTCAGTGTTCATTTTTCGTGTCAGAGCCACTTACGTTTGATTTCCATTTACAAAACCAAAAAAGCTCTTACTGAGAAGCTGAAGGATAGATCTAAAAACGTTTTTCTTTGTATCTTTTAATTTTGAACAGTTGTGCTCTTGTAAAGGAAAAAAATGAAAACAAAAAACGATGTTTTAAAATAACTCTGAAAATACTTTATTTGACTAAAAAAAACAAAGCGTGTTTCACTCTATGTCTTGTGATTACTAGTGTAAAACACACAAGTCAAACTTAACTCGTTTTGTAAATGGAGCTACGTTTTTACAACAAAGTTCAATTTTTAGAACTCATTTTGAATATTTAAAATTTTTGCTTTACCTCAAAATTTTTAACATGGACTTTTAGAGATGTAAATAAGCTTTCCAAAAATGTATCATACTTGATATAAACATATTTCTGTCAAATGGATTAATTAAAAAATCACATATTTTCCCTTTAATCACACCATTCGAAAACACGAATTTTGATATGGTCGTAGGGAAGCGCGCAGTATTATGAAGAGCGCGCAGAATAGTCGATGATGGAGCGCAGTGTAAGGTTACACAGTGTAAGGTTACAAGAGCACGCAGTAAAAAAAAGAAGCGTGCAGTATTTCTTGACGTGCGCGCAGTTTGACCCTTCTGGGCCATCGTACTGTTGAGACCATTTCCTTACCACATGTTAATCTGCCTCCTGATAATGAAGTAAATGATTTAATTAGATCATTGAATGCTAAGCAGAGGGATGTGTTTGAAGTAGTTAACTCATGGGCTAGGCGTTACGTGAAAAATTTGTCATGTGAAAAACCAATAACTATTGAACAATTGCATATATTTATAACTGGAGGAGCTCATGTTGTAAAAACCATACATGCTTCTCTTTCAAAAACATTAAGTTATCGATCTGCTTCACTTGACAAACCTAAAGTTCTTTTACTGGCACATTAATATTGCTGGAACAACAATACACTCTGGATTGGGAATTCCTGTAGAATGTCATGGATTAGTTGTACCAAAACTTCCTGATAAGCGAAAATGTGCATTGCGAATACAACTGTCTGAAGTTAAAGTAATAATAATAGATGAATGCTCTATGATATCTAATGAGTTTCTATTGCATGTGCATCAGAGGCTCAATGAAATTTATGGATGTGAAACGTTCAGGTTATTTGCGGGATTAACTGTAATCCTAGTTGGTGATTTATATCAACTACCACCAGTTTTGAAAAAAGCTATTTTTGCAGAGTACTATAATGTGACTTTTCCCTCTGTGGAGAAATTTTGAAATGGTTGAGCTCACTGAAGTAATGAGGCAAAGAGGTGACAGTGTGCTCATAGATCTTTTGAATAATGTAAGAATTGGTCAACTAACTCAACAAGAGGATGAAGAACTTCTAAAATCACGTTTCATAAATGTTACTGATGCAAACTTTCCGCATGATGCAGTTCATATTTTAGCTGAAAATTCTCTAGCCAGTGAACACAACCATCTTATGCTCAATCAAATTGATAGTTTTGAATACAGTTTGAATGCTATAGATCAAATCCCTAATGGGGTTCCATGTCATGTATATAAGATTTTCTTAACTTGTCCAGCAGGTAGAACTGGAGGTCTGGTATTTAATCTAACTTTAAAAGTTGGTGCAAGGGTTATGTTAACATCCAATGTTGACATTACTGATAGGTTAATTAATGGTCAACTGGGTACAGTGTTAAAATTATTTGAGAGGAATGGTACAATGACAAAAATATATGTGAAGTTTGATGATGCAAAAGCTGGTTATAATAGTTGCATCTGTCAAAAAAAATTTGAAAAAGAAAATTTTCACTTTTGAAACGTACGCTCAGCCCTTAAGTTTATTGTACATACCTGATGATGTTGTTATAGAACGAAAAGCTTCGTTTTACAAATAAAATGTTTTTATAAACAAGTTTTTTTTTGTTTTTTTCCGAAATATATTGGTTTCGGCGTCGTCCTATCTTCTCTATCTATGTAACGCGAAGATGTTTTTAGGACCGACATCAGTAGTGTAACTTAGGCTCAAAAACAGGGAGGTTACGCAGAAGTGCGGTAAGACGTAAGATATTATGCAGAACGGGTTTATTATGCAGAACGGGTTTATTATAAATTCCGCTCTGCAACCCCATGAACCCTCGAGTATGTATTTAGAATGGGCGTTATTTATAGGGGCGCTATTCTTAAAAACATAGGCGAAATCTTTCGACCGTCCGGTCGTCTTGTTGTTATTATTATTATTAAACATGAGTTTCCGCCAACAATGAAATGATCTCACAAAATCTTCCCAATGGTCTCATTTGTAACAGACTCTCTTTCCAAATGAATTCCATGTCGAAAACTTCATTGACATTTCAAGCGAGCATTAAAAATTTAATGACATTTTTCCATGACAATTTCTTTATATTTTCAAAAGCCATTGTTTCATTTTTCACAAATATACACATTGAAAGAAAAGGGCTTCCTTACAGTGGTTTTTGAAAAAATAAGGAAAATGTATTGGAAAAATGTAATTAAATTTTAATTAAATTTAAATTTCCAACATTCTGAAACACACTATTAAGTCCAATTCCACAATGTTTTTTTTTATAAAAATTGAAGCCGAGTGGGATGCTTGTGTGACGTGTAGGTGTGTATGAATGAATGGAAAAACCAACGAATTGGGATAACTAGGAATAAAGCATCCTTTGCCATATTGCTTTATAATTTATAACAACAATCTCCATTGGAAACAACTGTTATCAGACATAATAGATTTGATTTGAAAGTGTGAACCATATGGAAACATGAGTTATAATCAGACGTAAACAAGAACTGCAAAGAGCTGTAACTGACTTGACTTTAAGGACAACAAAATGAAGACATTCAATTGAACTAAAAGATCTAAACTAAAATATGAACTAATGGAGTAGCTTTGATATTTACCAACTGTAGATTATAAGATCATGATTAATAACACCATTGAGCATTGCTGGGACATGAAGGTATTAATTCCTAATGTTACTAAAAAATCTGCTTTATTTACAGCAGTTGGCGCAACAGAGATGTTGTTGATTTTTGTTTTCAATTCTATTCTGATCATCAAATTGCGTAGAGGATCAAAATCCAGAGCAAACAGACATTTAATTATGCTGAGCGCCATTGACATTGGAGTTGGAATATTTGCAGTTCCCTCTACTATTCTGATTGTGATTTACATTTATTCTGAAGTAACCATGCATTGCATATTATTAGCAGTATTGGACATTCTTGCAATTACATTTACCGATCTTTCAGGGGTAATGACATTATTCATAGCTACAGATCGTTATGTTGCAATCATTTACAAACCAACTTTTATCCATTCAAAAAAATACAAAAGCATTGTATTGATTTTGTTTTTATTTGTTATGCTTGACAGTATTCTTTATTCAGCATTTGTGAGTTTGGAAATCATCTCACTTTTACCTTGGTCGTCAGACGTAGTTGCACTCATCAGAGTTGGAAGAAACATGCTAATTTATTTTGTTCAAACGACATTTTATGTGCGCATGCTTTGGATTGTCCGTGAGAAAGCAAAACAATTAAAGAACAACAGGCATTCAAATATAAACAGTTCCGTCAGATTGTTTAGAACGATCTCTATCATCCTGGGTTGTGTCTTAATCACTGGATATACTAATGTTATTGTTGCTGCAGTATCGATGTATCATCCGAATTCGTGGACACTTGAGTTGTTTATCTCAGCCAATCTGCTGGTTCTAGCAACTTCATTTGTAAATGCAGCAATTATATTATTTAGGAGTTCCAAATTTAACTGAGATAGCTGTCACAATACATAGATTTAAGTTAGTTAATTGTTAATAGATTTTCCTTTCAACATAAATTGTTGAATATCAACAACATGTCGTCTAATTAATATTCTGATATTCAATCGTTTGAAAACAGAAATTTAGATTTTAGCAGAGGGAAGGGTTCCTTGGCATTTGTGTTTAAGAGCCTGAGCTCATTAATAAATGTAAAAAAAATCTATGTTTCTGCTATTGCAAGGCGTAGAACTTCTATAGATGTGAAATAGATTTTGAAAATCTGTCATTGGTATTGAAGAAGCGCAAATTCAAGGAATAAAATATCAAAGTCAGCAACTGTCATCTAACCATCACATGATAGTGGGGTTAATGTTTTCTCTTCTAGGAGATGTTTCATAAATAGCCATAATGCCAGCTATTTTCAGTTTGGGACGTTGTGACAGAACATATATGTTGGAGCTCCCAAATGAGAGGCATTTCCAAAGGACAGTGGAATTAAACCATACAGCAAAGGTGGAACTAGAATGGTTGATAAACAATCACAGGCTTTGCAATGGTATGAATTTCCCCTATGCCCCTGGATAAGACGAGTGTTGAAAGAAATGCACGAAGAAGAAGTCACATTTTTGCTAATAAAACCAGTCTAGTAAATATTGCTGCAAATGTAGTAAATTTTAACGACAAATGTAGTAAACGCCCTGAAAGTTGAAATGAGCAATTATTATGCAACACATGAAGGTCTTCACCATGTAACTTTTGCAAGGCTATTAGGTTGTCATATAATGAAGCTCAAAATCGCGCATGCGCAGTGAAATCATCTAGGTAGCATCATTACAAATGTTTTTGTGGTAAAATTCATATGTGTATACATATATTTTCAGCACTGCTAGGAAAACATAAGAAGTGGAAGGTATCCTGAATGAAATTGTAATGCATGACGATAGTTGTATGTATATGTGGTAAAGGATGATTTCCACTAAAAGTCTGGCATACTGGTCTTTTATTATTATTATTATTTAAGAAATACAAAAATTCACAGGCCAGTTAGATGGCCTCTACGAATCGCCCATTGTTTTGTAATTCGGATCGAATCGAAGCGGATAATCTTCCCAGTACTTGTCCAGTCTGTTCTTGAACGAGTTCATACTTGAAGCTTCTACGACATTCTTTGGGAGATTGTTCCAAATTTTGATGGCTCGATAGTAAAAGCTTTCTGCATATGGAGTTAAGGGTCCCCTTTATGAGATCATTCGTTCCTTCCTTGGTAATCGTAGGCTTAAGGTTGTTTTAGATTGGCAATCATCATCGACTATTCCATCAATGCAGGAGTTCACCAAGGTTCTGTCCTTGGGTCAACCCTTTTTCTTCTTTTCATCAATGATCTGCCTGATGACATTATTTCCAAGCTTGATATATATGCTGAAGATTCAACCATCCATTCCGGTATTCCAAAATCAAATTTGTTCAGCCAGGTAGAAATAGCAGGTGAAATTGAGCTGGATCTGCAATCTGTAGTTGAGTGGGGAGAGAAATAGCTGGTCTTATTCAATTCCACAAAAGCCTTCTTTCTGTAAATCATACTGTAAATCATAAATTCCTTTTTACCGTCAGTTTCCATGAATGACACCCAGTTGGAAAAAAACAACTCCTTTCGTCTCCTCGGCATCACTTTCTCACAGAACTTCTCCTGGCGTTCCTACATTGAAGCAATTGCTAAGTCAGCCTCAATGAAGGTGGGCTCCCCTCTTCGTGCGAGAGCATACCTCAGTCCTGATTCCATTCTTTACCTCTATAAATCTACTATTCGTCCTTGTATTGAGTATTGCTGCCATATTTGGGGTGGTGCACCCTCAGACTCTCTTAATCTTTTAGATCGTATTCAGAATTGTAACTGTAATGCTATTAGCGATAAACTTGCAAGTAAACTTGACACACTCTCCCATCGCAGATATGTTGGCGTCTCTTCGCCTCTTTTACAAATACTTCTATGGAAAATGTTCAACTGAGCTCTCTTCTCTCATCCCTGCATCAAAAACATTCAAGCGAAACACAAGATATTCATCTAATTGCCATGATCACACTGTCAACATCCCAAAGTCAACTAAAACTTTTTACCAACAAAGTTTCATTCCTCGCTCTTCCACTCTCTGGAATTCTTTACCATAGTCTGTTTTTCCTTC